>SJXQ01010462.1:523981-600741 GCA_006408695.1 Aepyceros melampus
CTGGGGACCACTGGTCTGCTTTCTGTATCTTACTCCCTGGATCCGCCGGGGTCTGCCATCTGAGTGTGCCTCGTGACTCTGTCACGGGTGGGATTCCTCGCACTGGCTTCCCACATCTGACACTGTGTTTTGTACTTTATAAATATAGCAGTTTAGTTTAATATTCTTCTAATAACTGAGACATTTAAGCGACACAGAGTGGTTAGAGGTAGAATGCTTTCCTGATTTGAACAGCTGTCGCAAGTAGGCTTGAGTGAATTTCCAGTCTGAGCTCTAGGCTAGTTGTGCCGGGGAGCCTGAGGAGGGGGCGGCGCCGGAGAGGGCAGGTGTTTTAAGGCTCTGTTGGTAAATTATGAAAATAGAATGGGAGGATACGCACCAAATTCAGATTCTGTTTGCTTGTGGGAATGGGGGGAAGAAGGATTGAAGGGAACAAAAACTGACTTTTTAAACTGTCATGTTTTATTTACTTTTAGTAAATATATATTATTCCCTTTCTCATTGGCATGGATGGTTGGATTATCAGAGCTTTTTGCCAATGCTGCAACTTTATTCAGAATGTAAATTTTGGAAAATGTTTCAAAATACATTTTGAATCATATATATGTTTTGTAGTATGAACATATAGGGTCAGGTCTTTAAAAGATTAGTTAAAAATGATTTTTTAACTGATGATTAACACTAACCTTTTTCTAAAATTAGTTCAAAAGGTTAGCAGAACTAACCTTTTTCTAAAGATTAGTTAAAAATGATTTTTTAACTTCCCTTGGGCTAGAAGTCCAAGAATACTGGAGCAGGTAGCCTATCCCTTCCCCAGCGGATCTTCCCGGCCCAGGAATTGAACTGGGGCCTCTTGCATTGCAGGTGGATTCTTTACCAGCTGAGCTGTCAGAGAAGCACCTTAAAAAACTGATTACTTTTCATTAGATCTTATTAAACTTGTATTGTCACATACCTCTAAAATTATCCAGAAGGGGGCAGCATGGATTTGTGAAAATGCGAATGTCAGGCATTTAACCTGTTTCTACTTTCATTGACAATGTTAAATCCCTAGCTCTTTGGCAACAGATATGATGATTATGTTTGGTATATGTGACGATGTGTTTGCTAGTGTGTGGTGTTCACTGCCGGCAAGAACAGTTGACAAATTAGGTTTTCTTTTTAATATGTTGTCCTTTCTTTCTGAACGTGCTCCTAAAGCTTCTGCCTCAGTTAGCCCTTATCTTTACCTTTTTGAATTTGGATTCTTGTTATTAATTCAGTTTGGATTTTACATTTAAAAAGCAGTGTCTGTGATTTTAGCATGGTCCCTGAAGCCAAGTAGAGCAAACTTTGGTGATGCAAAGGAACCAAAAGCAGGCGCAGAAGTAGCCTTCTTCTAAAATAGGTCACGATGTACAGTCTGTTGCCGTATTCTTTTTTCCCATAACACTTCATTCTCTTAGGTTTTGAGACTGTTTTCATATGTTTTTATGTATTCAGCGTCATCTTTTTGAAATTAATTTTTATTTTTAAAATTATATAACACTGTTATAGACAATATATTTTCTAAAGATGGTCTGGCCACTTTTGTGCCACTGAGTGTATTTCAGCATCATTTTTGATTATAGTCTATAATTTGTGTAATTTTATCAGAAATTTCAGAATGATGTTTTCCAACATTTTTTTCTGTTATCAGCAGTGGGGCTGAAAATTGGGATAACTAAACATTTTTGCACATCTTGAATGACTTCTGAGGATAAATTCTTAAATGTGGAATTTCTTTCTAAAACAACATACTCATTTTTAAAGTCTTTTGAATAGTTATTGCCAAATTGTCCTTCAAAAGCTTAGGAATAGGTTTGTACCCCTTATTTGCCCTCATAATTCTTCATTCTGTTTATAATCTTTTAAACCTCGCTAATTTTCTAGGCCTATAAGTAGCTGTTTGTAGAGTATGTATGAATGGAGGGTGCTTATTTTCATTTTGAAAGCACCAGTCCTTTAATATACCAGTACTGTGCTGTGTTGGTTATCCATTCTGATTCCTGCATGTTTTTCAAATTTTCACTACTCTCATTCTATTGTGCTTGCTATAAAAGGTAAATTTTTCCTGTTATGGATAGTATACATACACCCAAGTAGCAGAGTGCACCCTGTCTTTTGTAGGAAGCTGGGAGGCTCAGTGATATATGAAGAGACTGTCAGTGAGGGGTTCCTTCAACAGTAATGAGACAGATTATATTCCTAGTCCAGCAATGTGACTATTGTGTCAGACATCATAAAAATTAATTTATCATTAACATACATGGATATACAGTGTTGTATTATTTTCAGGTATATAACAAGTAATTTAGTTTTATTTTTATATATATTATATTGTTTTTCAGATTCTTTTCCATTAAGGTTATTACAAGAAATTTATAGTTCCCTGTGCTATACAGTAGGTCATTGCTGATTTTGTGTATAGTAGTGTGTATATGTTAATCCCATTTATATCCCCCACCCCCAATCTAGCAACTTAGATATTCTTCTTTTTGGAGAGGTTTCTTTAGATCTTTAATCATATTCTTAGTAGCAGAGAAGGTTACATTGGCATGAAATTTATTTTTGTTAATAGTCAGAAGTGATTTGGTGCTAAACATTGTGATGAAGTGGATGATTAAATTGACTCTATTTTGGGTTGAAGAGAATTAGTACGTCACAGAAGAAAGACAATTTTTCTTGATAGCTTAATCGTAAAGCAATTTTAAAATGAATTCAAATTTATGTTAAGATGGCAGGAATTGTTAGAAAAATATGAGTTACTTATAAGGTAACTCTTCAGTTAGGTGAGCTTCCCAGGTGGTGGAGTGGTAAAGAACTCACCTACCAATGCCAGAGATGCACGAAACATGGGTTCGATCCCTGTGTCTGGAAGATCCCCTGGAGAATGAAATACCAACCCACTCCAGTATTCTTTCCTGGAAAATTCCATGGACGGAGAAGCTGGGAGGGCTACAGACCATGGGGTCACAAAGAGTTGGACACAGCTGAGTGACTGAGCGTACCTTTCCAGGTACTCTCAAGGGCCAGGTATATAACAGTGGAGGTTAGGTTTCTCTTTGTTCTTTGACACAGACTTAAAAAGCAAGCCAGGATCCTTTGTAAAACAAGAGGTATTTTTAGCATCCATGTTCTAGTAATTTACCTCCAGGAATAAATAGGTTGAAGCCAAGCAGGCAGATTGAGAGTTACCAGGTCAGATGGATGGGGCCCTTCCAGTTCAAGGTGGGATGCAGAAAGGAGGGGGAGGACGAGCAGCCCCATGCCTTGTGCCTCAGTGCAGTCTGAGAAGTGAGGCGCTTCGTGACGGAGGAGGTTAGGTCTGCTCTGTGTTCTCCAGGTTTGGGTCCGGGTTGGACAGTAACTGGGGACAGCTTTTGTTCTTTGACACAGACTTAAAAAGCAAGCCAGGATCCTTTGTAAAACAAGAGGTATTTTTAGCATCCATGTTCTAGTAATTTACCTCCAGGAATAAATAGGTTGAAGCCAAGCAGGCAGATTGAGAGTTACCAGGTCAGATGGATGGGGCCCTTCCAGTTCAAGGTGGGATGCAGAAAGGAGGGGGAGGACGAGCAGCCCCATGCCTTGTGCCTCAGTGCAGTCTGAGAAGTGAGGCGCTTCGTGACGGAGGAGGTTAGGTCTGCTCTGTGTTCTCCAGGTTTGGGTCCGGGTTGGACAGTAACTGGGGACAGCTGACTGTTGTAGGGCAGGGGAAAGGAGAAAACACTTTTGAGTTCCTTAAAAGAACCTTCAACTGTCTTCAGAGTCTTCAGATTTGACTGTCTTAGCCTCTGAAACCCATAAATGTAGAATTGAAATTAAACTATTTTTATGTTTTAAAGGGATGAAGTCAAAAATTACCAAGTAAATTCGTTGGAAAAAAATGTGTGATGAGGAAATATACAGGAACAATGGACGGTGGTCATTGAGCTGTTATATGGAAAGCTTTTGTTGACTCAAAGTGTTAAACGTGCTGAAAACTTCATTAATGTTAAGATAATATGTGAGTGATGGTAATGATGATATAAGTGGAACTATTCAGACTAAGGAGAAGGAAATGGCAACCCACTCCAGTATTCTTGCCTGGAAAATTCCGTGGATAGAGGAGCCTGGTAGGCTACAGTCCATGGGGTCGCAAAGAGTCGGACACAACTGAGCAACTTTAATGAATTCAGACTAAATTAANATTTTGCTTTTTTTTGAAAGAAATGCCCTACATATATCTGTTAAGTCCATCTGACCTAATGTATCACTTAAGGCCAGTGTTTCCTAATTTATTTCTGTCTGCTGTCTACATGATCTGTCCATTATGAATGGAAAGACGTCCCCTACTATTACTGTGTTACTGTCATTTTTTTCTGTGTTTGTTATTTGATTTCTGTATTTAGGTCTTCCTAAGTTGGTTTCTAGGAAGACCTAAATACAGAAATCAAATTTTTCAAAATTCTCCAAGCCAGGCTTCAGGAATACGTGAACCGTTAACTTCCTGATGTTCAAGCTGGTTTTAGAAAAGGCAGAGAAACCAGAGATCAAATTGCCAACATCCGCTAGATCATTGAAAAAGCAAGAGAGTTCCAGAAAAACATCTATTTCTGCTTTATTGACTATGCCAAAGCCTTTGACTGTGTGGATCACAGTGAACTGTGGAAAATTCTGAAAGAGATGGGAATACCAGACCACCTGACCTGCCTCTTGAGAAACCTATATGCAGATCAGGAAGCAGCAGTAGAACTGGACATGGAACAACAGACTGGTTCCAAATAGGAAAAGGAGTACGTCAGTGCTGTGTGTTGTCACCATGCTTATTTAACTTCTATGCAGAGTACATCATGAGAAATGCTGGGCTGGAAGAAACGCAAGGTGGAATCAAGAGTGCTGGGAGAAATATCAATAACCTCAGATATGCAGTTGACACCACTGTTATGGCAGAAAGTGAAGAGGACCTAAAAAGCCTCTTGATGAAAGTTAAAAAGGAGAGTGAAAAAGTTGGCTTAAAGCTCAAAATTCAGAAGACAAAAGATCATGGCATCCGGTCCCATCACTTCATGGGAAATAGATGGGGAAACAGTGGAAACAGTGTCAGACTTTATCTTTTTGGGCTCCAAAATCACTGCAGATGGTGACTGCAGCCATGAAATTAAAAGACGCAAATTTATGTTAAGATAGCAGGAATGTTAGAAAAATATGAGTTACTTTTTAAGGTAACTCTTCAGTTAGGTGAGCTTCCCAGGTGGTGGAGTGGTAAAGAACTCACCTACCAATGCCGGAGATGCACGAAACATGGGTTCGATCCCTGTGTCTGGAAGATCCCCTGGAGAATGAAATGGCAACCCACTCCAGTATTATTTCCTGTAAAATTCCATGGACGGAGAAGCTGGGAGGGCTACAGACCATGGGGTCACAAAGAGTTGGACACAGCTGAGTGACTGAGCATACCTTTCCCAGGTACTCTCAAGGGCCAGGTATATAACAGTGGAGGTTAGGTTTCTCTGTGTTCTTTGACACAGACTTAAAAAGCAAGCCAGGATCCTTTGTAAAACAATAGGTATTTTTAGCATCCATGTTCTAGTAATTTACCTCCAGGTAAATAGGTTGAAGCCAAGCAGGCAGATTGAGAGTTATCAGGTCAGATGGATGGGGCCCTTCCATCAAGGTGGGATGCAGAAAGGAGGGGGAGGACAAGCAGCCCCATGCCTTGTGCCTCAGTGCAGTCTGAGAAGTGAGGCGCTTCGTGATGGAGGAGGTTAGGTCTGCTCTGTGTCCTCCAGGTTTGGGTCCACGTTGGACAGTAACTGGGGACAGCTGACTCTTGTAGGGCAGGGGAAAGGAGAAAACACTTTTGAGTTCCTTAAAAGAACCTTCAACTGTCTTCAGAGTCTTCAGATTTGACTGTCTTAGCCTCTGAAACCCATAAATGTAGAATTGAAATTAAACTATTTTTATGTTTTAAAGGGATGAAGTCAAAAATTACCAAGTAAATTCGTCGGAAAAAAATGTGTGATGAGGAAATATACAGGAACAATGGAAGGTGGTCATTGAGCTGTTATATGGAAAGCTTTTGTTGACTTAAAGTGTTAAACATGCTGAAAATTTCATTAATGTTAAGATAATATGTAAGTGATGGTAATGATGATATAAGTGGAACTATTCAGACTAAGGAGAAGGAAATGGCAACCCACTCCAGTATTCTTGCCTGGAAAATTCCGTGGACGGAGGAGCCTGGTAGGCTACAGTCCATGGGGTTGCAAAGAGTCGGACACGACTGAGCGACTTCAATGAATTCAGACTAAATTAAAACAGAGCTATTAATATGAGAAGAAAATATAGAAAAGGGGAAACTCATGTAATAGAAATTAAAAGGCGCTTACTCCTTGGAAGAAAAGTTATGACCAACCTAGATAGTATATTCAAAAGCAGAGACATTACTTTGCCGACTAAGGTCCGTCTAGTCAAGGCTACGGTTTTTCCTGTGGTCATGTATGGATGTGAGAGTTGGACTGTGAAGAAGGCTGAGCGCTGAAGAATTGATGCTTTTGAACTGTGGTGTTGGAGAAGACTCTTGAGAGTCCCTTGGACTGCAAGGAGATCCAACCAGTCCATTCTGAAGGAGATTAACCCTGGGATTTCTTTGGAAGGAATGATGCTCAAACTGAAGCTCCAGTACTTTGGCCACCTTATGCGAAGAGTTGACTCATTGGAAAAGACCCTGATTCTGGGAGGGATTGGGGGCAGGAGGAGAAGGGGACGACCGAGGATGAGATGGCTGGATGGCATCATGGACTTCATGGACGTGAGTCTGAGTGAACTCCGGGAGTTGGTGATGGACAGGGAGGCCTGGTGTACTGCGATTCATGGGGTCGCAAAGAGTCGGACACGACTGAGCAACTGAACTGAACGTGTAATAGAAAAATTATAGCTGTCTTCACATTTCCTGTTGAATATCTAAACATTGGCAATGGCCTCAGAAAGTAGATACGATTACATTTTAAAAAGCAAAATTTGTGGTATATACTGATATAACACTAATAATGGTAAAGATAACATTAACTACTATCATCTTTTGTATGCATGATGTGTTAGTCTCTATGCTGATTTCTTTGTGTATATTTCATTTAATTCACAGTGATTCTGTGAGGTGTGGTTTTTGCTGTTAACCACATTGTAAAGAGAAGTGAGGCTCAGTGAGGTTCAGTAACTTGCTCACGGTCACACAACAAGTGGCAGAGCTAGCATTTGATCCTAACTAGTCCAACCTGGGCTTCCCTTGTGGCTCAGCTGGTAAAGAATCTGCCTGCAATGCAGGAGACCTGGGTTTGATCCCTGGGTTGGAAAGATTCCCTAGAGAAGGGAAAGGCTACCCAATCCAACGTTCTGGCCTGCAGAATTCCATGGACCGCATAGTCCATGGGGTCACAAAGAGCCCAACACGACTGAGTAACTTTCACCTTCTTTCAGTTCACCCTGAGGGCCTGAACTTGACCTTCATACATTCCATGATCCCTGGGTTGGAAAGATTCCCTAGAGAAGGGAAAGGCTACCCAATCCAACGTTCTGGCCTGCAGAATTCCATGGACCGCATAGTCCATGGGGTCACAAAGAGCCCAACACGACTGAGTAACTTTCACCTTCTTTCAGTTCACCCTGAGGGCCTGAACTTGACCTTCATACATTCCACCCCCTACATCTAGTAGGTATAATTGTGTATTGAAAAATAGTTGTATTTCTCCAACTTTGACTATATTTTTAATTACTGATATACATAAGTGTGATTTTGATCCATGCTTAATTTTAAATGACTGATTTATTGAGTATCTTTCACTTTGTAGACCAAAACAGCCATTCTTTTCAATGCCCATGTTTCAGATTTTTCTTCAGAGAACTATGCATGGCTCGGTTCTTTGTTAATTTGTTTTAGTTTTTCATCTTTGATTACTTAGGTTTGGAGTTTTAGCCCTCTTTTGCTTTTAGTCCCCTTTTACCTTCTTTTCCTTGTCACACATTACTTGCTTTTAAGAATATGATGTAAGCTTTAACTGCAATTTTATGAATTTCACATATACACAGTTAAAAGTTTTAAAAACAGGTAACTAAGAAGGTAAAGGTGTCCTGTTATCCTTCTACATAAAGGAGAACCAACCACAGTTAACATTCTGGTATCTTTTCCTCTAGCCTTTTAGTCTTGTTTTTGGCCTCTGTGGGGCATGCCGGATCTCAGTTCCCTGACCCAAGGATCCAGCCCACTCCCCCTGCAGTGGAAGCATGAGTCCTAACCGATAGCCAGCCAGGGGAGTCCTTCTGGCCGTTTAAAATCCATTTACTGTGCGCTTGTGATACTGTAGATATAGTTATCTATGCACGTTGCATCTTCATTTAATATTTTAACAAATACTTTCTCAAGTTACACTCATTCGTGAAAGTAATTTTTAATGATTCATACCATTACATTATATGAGCATACAGCATTTACTTAGCAGTTCTCTTGCTTTGGATATGTCGGTTGTACCCAATTTGAACTATTGTAAATAATATTGAATATCTTTGTAAAACTTGTTCTCATTTATGATTATTTCCTTGGATTAATTCCAGGAATATTTTTTGGATTAGAACCTCAGAGTTTTTGTGTAATGCAGTATTGACATTTTTAAGAATACTGAGGTTGATTACCAACTTGTTTTCTGCCCTCAGTGCCCATTTCGTGGTTCCTTGCTGACACAAGATGTTTATATTTACTTACATGCCTCAGTTTCCTTATCTGTAAGATGGAAATAGTAATAGGATCTACTTCAAAGGATTGTCATGAGACCATGATGAGTTACCTGAGCATTTATAGTAGTAATACCTAGCACAAAGTGAGCCCCTAATAAATCTGGGTTGTTTAGTATTATAATTTCTACAGTCTTTGGCTAAATTGATAGGTGTAAAGAGTATTTTATTGTTGAAATTTGCATTTCTTTGATTACTAGAGATAATAAAATTTTTCTATAAGGATTTTAATGAATTTTTGTTTCTTTTTGAGGCAGTTTGTCCTTTGCTCATTTGTTTCTCTTGGGGATATTAGTGCTTAATATATTAATTAAGCACTAATTAATATACTAATTAGTGCTTAGTTAATTAGTGATTAACTTAATTGAAATATTAAGCTTATGTGCTTTTTGTTATTGTTGTTGAAATTTTCTTCTGACTTATTACTTTTGATTTTTTTTAACCTAGGAATAATTTCCATTCCTATGTAATCTATTTTATCCTTATTTCTATTTAGCTTCTTTCATATTTTTAAATCCTAGAATCTTACTCCATTTAGAAAATTGATGACATTTTATTAAAAAGCAATGGCTGGATTAAAACAAACATCAAGTACTTTAATCTCTCTGAAGTTTATTTATGTCTGTAGGGTGAGGAAAGGGTAAAAATCATCTGTCCTTCCCTAAAATAACAGGTTATCTCAATGTCATTTATTAAATATATTTTTCTCTGATAGGGGATATCTTTGTAATCATCCATTAAATTCTTCATATTTATTTGCTTCGTATTTATTAATCAGGAAGCAGTTGAAGAGAGATGCAATCTGACTAGTCCTCTATTTCTTCATTGTTATTTTTTGTATGCAGTGAATGAACAAAGATATTAAAACTCGTCCCTAAAAGTCTTATTTTCATGTAGAACATAAGTATCCTATTAGATCGTTGGTCAGTGCTTTAGTTGGACCACATGGTCTTATTTTCTAAAATACTTATGAAAGAAACAGCTTTCTACCCCCTACCCCCATGTTTTAAGAAGGATGAGCTATGGAGTTCTGAAAAAATTTATCTAGTTTTGTGAAAGTACGGAAATGCGATTAACATTGGTAGGCTCTTTTTTCCCCCTTCAGGTAGAATATTTAAAAGTGATAAGTGATGCATCTTAGCTGTGCATTTATGTTCCAGAGAAAGAGTTCTGGGAAGTCAAGAAATAATGATGAAGAGAATAGTGGGATTGATTTATGAGAGAAAGAAGCTGGTCATTTATAGCTCGTTGAATGATGGGCATATTTAAAAGGAGAGACAATAGTTAGTGTTCATATATTTAGAGAATATTCAGACAAAATTTGTTTTGGGCAGCTAAGAGATTGCTCCTGGAATGATAAGAAGAAAAGAACAGTTTAGTTTAGAAAACAAATTAGCAAAAGCAGAAAGAAATTTATATATATATATAATTTACATTGGGAATTGTTGGAAAGCAGAATAATCTCCCCAGAGAGCTGGTGGGTGGAATAAACTAGCTGTCTCTAGTTTCTGTAATTCATGGCAGATGCTTAGGAACGGGTTAGATAAGAGGTTTCTGGGAACGGTTTAAAATGGAGTCTTGTAAAATGCGTGAGGTCAGGCTGGATGACCTAGGTGGCACTTTCTGACTCTCAGATCCAGTGATGGCTTGTGGCATTCTGCTGCTCAGCGCTAATGTACCGTGAGGGTTATTTACTGGCAAATTCACGTAGTGCTTATTGGTTGAGGAATAGAATTATTTGAAAAATAATAATTGACCTTGGAATATATTTGTTTCAGTTCAGTATCATCCTCCTTTTCCTTGCTCCAATTATCTTAATTTTTTTCATTAAATCAAAGTAAGAGTTTTTACCTGTTGCTTTTCGTTAGCCCCTGCTTTTAATTAACTTTTGATGTTGTTGGTGTCTTTTCCTTCTCGGAAAGAACTGATACATGGGTTGGAACATGATTTTGAATAATATTTACCTGTAATGTATTGCTCCAATTAGCTTAATTTTTTTCATTAAATCAAAGTAAGAGTTTTTACCTGTTGCTTTTCGTTAGCCCCTGCTTTTAATTAACTTTTGATGTTGTTGGTGTCTTTTCCTTCTTGGAAAGAACTAATACATGGGTTGGAACATGATTTTGAATAATATTTACCTGTAATGTACTGACCAAGTTGATCGATCCTCAGTCGATGCTGTACAAGTTCTGTTCCATAACAAAAAAAAAATTTTTTTTTTAATGGTATGTGTTACACCCTATAAGTCAGTTGATAGCGGCAGGTGCTAAAGTGGAATCTGTGGGACAGTTGATTGGGGCGAGGGAATGAAATATTAAACCTCTTCTTTTTTTTTTCAACCTTAACAAATTGAGCTTATGAACATTTACTGGGTGAAAGGACCTCGGTGTCTCCCTTGATTCACGCATTAGACGGGCACGTGTCACGTGGGCTGTGCGTGGGCCTGCTGCCTCCAGGAGGGGCCTTAGTGCTCTCATCAGCTGTGCTCCCGGTGACAGTGCGTTTGTCTAGGAGAGCTGGCGGATCGTGCTGTACAGGTCTTAACCCCGCCGTCACAAAATGAGCAGGGCAGATAATGCTGGGAGATATTTGCAGTGAAAGTGAAATGCCCTTTTATTAGCCCCATTATCAGGTTGAAACAATGATCACTTGATCAGTCTGGCAAGAGGACAGCCCTAAAATTCTTGATTACAGGTGGCACTAGCTGTAAGGGATCTTTCTTCCAAGGCAGGAGACTTGGGTTTGATGCCTGGGTCGAAAAGGTACGCTGGAATACAAAGTGGCAATGCCCTCCAGTATTCTTGCCTAGAAAATTCCGTAGACGGAGAAGCCTGGCGGACTGCAGTCCATGGGACCGCAAAGAGTCAGACACAACTGAGCCACTCAGCATATAAAATGGGTATTTACCTTCACTACCATTAACAGTGACACCTTCCTAAAGATAAATATTATGCTTTGAGGTATTGGCTACTACTAACATAAAAAGTTCTTCAAGACATTTAAGAAAATATTCCATCTTACATTTGTTTATTTAAACTGAATCATCCTTTTAAAATATATATTTTCAGCATGTTTTACAATATACAGGATGTATTGGCACAAGTATCTATTCAATTTATAAATATACATACAGTGAGGATACATTACAGAGTTCTAATGAATGGGGGTTTGATCAGACAAGTTTGAACATAAATGTTTTTCAAATAATTTAAAGATAAGAGGTTCATATTTTTTAGTTCTTTTTTAAGTGTCTTTTCCTTGTTAAAATATCCTGGGGTTAAGTCAAGTTTAGGTGACTTTTCCAGGTTGAAATGGAAGAAGGTAAAGTAGAATGTAATTAATCAAGTTATAGAATGAGTCATTATAGGTGAAGTAAATATTCAGTAACTGAGATCTCTAGAATTTAATAATAAAAATTATACTAATTCAACTTATTTGTGAGGAAGCTAAGCCTAAATCAGAGTGATAGGAACTATGAAATATTCTTTAAGAAGTGCTTCTTCAATAATTTTGAGAATAGATAAGAAGCCAAGTTGATTGTGTTTTAGCAAAGCTTTTAAATGCTTTCATTTAACAGGTAGTTGAGAAATTATTTATCATTACTCTGTTCATTGTTTGAATTAATACCAAAGTGGTACTTGAGAATGGCCTTTTTTTTCCTTTTACATTTAAATAGGCTAGACATTTGCTTTGTTTAGACCATTAATTTGTTTTTACACAGCCTGTGAAGGTAACTATCAACTCAGAATTAATTAGTGGGATCAAAATTAATGAGATTTTAACTGTATCTGGGTCATTTCTACTCTAGGTGAGTTTTCTTCACACAAATTGGACTAGCATTTTCTTGAAAGAAGAAAAATTAAATTTATTTAAATCCATGTTTTAAAAGCAAAGAGCCTCTTTCATTGTGAGTTAAGTACCTCTAATAACTGTGCTTTCTTGGGCTTAGTAATACTGATTTTGTTGTTGCTGTTTTCAGTCTTGATTATTTTGGCTATTTCAAGGCTGTGGCTCATCACAGTGAAACTAGACCTAACTCTTCAGATGCTTATTTTTGTTGGCACGGATGGTATCACAAGGAGAGATAAGAAAGCCTTCCTCAGCGATCATTGCAGAGAAATAGAGGAATTCAACAGAATGGGAAAGACTAGAGATCTCTTCAAGAAAATTAGAGATACCAAGGGAACATTTCATGCAAAGATGGGCTCGAAAAAGGACAGAAATGGTCTGCACCTAACAGAAGCAGAAGATATTAAGAAGAGGTGGCAAGAATACACAGAAGAACTGTACAAAAAAGATCTTCACGACCAAGATAATGACAATGATGTGATCACTCACCTAGATCCAGACATCCTGTAATGTGAAGTCAAGTGGGCCTTAGGAAGCATCACCACGAACAAAGCTAGTGGAGGTGATGGAATTCCAGTTGAGCTCTTTCAAATCCTAAAAGATGGTGCTGTGAAAGTGCTGCACTCAATATGCCAGCAAATTTGGAAAACTCAGCAGTGGCCATGGGACTGGAAAAGGTCAGTTTTCATTCCAATCCCAAAGAAAGGCAATGTCAAAGAATGCTCAAACTACCGCACAATTGCACTCATCTCACACGCTAGTAAAGTAACGCTCAAAATTCTCCAAGCCAAGCTTCAGCAAAACGTGAACTGTGAACTTCCAGATGTTCAAGCTGGTTTTAGAAAAGGCAGAGGAACCAGAGATCAAATTGCCAACATCCCTGGATCATGGAAAAAGCAAGAGAGTTTCAGAAAAACATTTATTTCTGCTTTATTGACTATGCCAAAGCCTTTGACTGTGTGGATCACAATAAACTGTGGAAAATTCTGAAAGAGATGGGAATACCAGACCACCTGACCTGCCTCTTGAGAAACCTATATGGAGGTCAGGAAGCAACAGTCAGAACTGGATATGGAACAACAGACTGGTTCCAAAGAGGAAAAGAAATATGTCAAGGCTATATATTGCCACCCTGCTTATTTAACTTATATGCNACCTAACAGAAGCAGAAGATATTAAGAAGAGGTGGCAAGAATACACAGAAGAACTGTACAAAAAAGATCTTCACGACCAAGATAATGACAATGATGTGATCACTCACCTAGATCCAGACATCCTGTAATGTGAAGTCAAGTGGGCCTTAGGAAGCATCACCACGAACAAAGCTAGTGGAGGTGATGGAATTCCAGTTGAGCTCTTTCAAATCCTAAAAGATGGTGCTGTGAAAGTGCTGCACTCAATATGCCAGCAAATTTGGAAAACTCAGCAGTGGCCATGGGACTGGAAAAGGTCAGTTTTCATTCCAATCCCAAAGAAAGGCAATGTCAAAGAATGCTCAAACTACCGCACAATTGCACTCATCTCACACGCTAGTAAAGTAACGCTCAAAATTCTCCAAGCCAAGCTTCAGCAAAACGTGAACTGTGAACTTCCAGATGTTCAAGCTGGTTTTAGAAAAGGCAGAGGAACCAGAGATCAAATTGCCAACATCCCTGGATCATGGAAAAAGCAAGAGAGTTTCAGAAAAACATTTATTTCTGCTTTATTGACTATGCCAAAGCCTTTGACTGTGTGGATCACAATAAACTGTGGAAAATTCTGAAAGAGATGGGAATACCAGACCACCTGACCTGCCTCTTGAGAAACCTATATGGAGGTCAGGAAGCAACAGTCAGAACTGGATATGGAACAACAGACTGGTTCCAAAGAGGAAAAGAAATATGTCAAGGCTATATATTGCCACCCTGCTTATTTAACTTATATGCAGAGTACATCATGAGAAACGCTGGACTGGAAGAAACACAAGCTGGAATCTCTACCAGGCTCCTCCCATGGGATTTTCCAGGCAAGAGTACTGGAGTGGGTTGCCATTTCCTTCTCCAGAGGGTCTTTCCCACCCAGGGATCAAATCTGGGTCTCCTGCATTGTAGTCAGACGCTTTACCGTCTGAGCCACCAAGCAAGTCAATTAAGGATTAGTTCATTTTAAAGACTGAGGAGGATTCCCAGGTGGCGCAGTGGTACAGAATCTGCCTATAATGGAGGAGACCCGGTTTTGATCCCCGGGTCGGGAAGATCCCCTGGAGAAGGAAATGGCTACCCACTCCTGTATTCTTGTCTGGAGAATCCCACGGACAGAGGAGCCTGGTGGGCTGCAGTCCATGGGGTTGCAGAGTCAGACATGGCTGAGCCACTGAACACGCACGCACACACAGAGTCGGATATGACTCTGAGCGACTGAGGGCATGTTCTCTCTCATCAATGCCTGATGAAAGGATGTGAGTAGATGGAAAGGAACACCGTTTAGAAGCAGTAGCAGTCCATGGGGTTGCAGAGTCAGACATGGCTGAGCCACTGAACACGCACGCACACACAGAGTCGGATATGACTCTGAGCGACTGAGGGCATGTTCTCTCTCATCAATGCCTGATGAAAGGATGTGAGTAGATGGAAAGGAACACCGTTTAGAAGCAGTTCTTTGCAGTGACTCATACACAGAGAAAATGATCACTGTTAGATTTGTTTTCTCTGGTAAGAAAAATAAAACAACTACTTTTTTGCAGATCCACATTGCAAAAGAGAAAATGTATGTGCGTGGTAAGTCGCTTTAGTCGCATCAGACTCTTTGCGACCCCATGGACTGTAGCCCACCAGGCTCCTCTGTCCCTGCGGATTCTCCAGGCAAGAATACTGGAGTGGGTTGCTCTTTCTAGGTATTTTTTCCTTTTTAGAACTAGTTTTAATGTAGTCTTTTTCAAAGTGTTGTGATGATTGAACTGGGCATTTTGGGCATAATATAAAAGAAGAAAATGTTCGATACATCCTGGTGTTGGGTTCGTGTTTTTGACAGCAGTGAATGCGTAACTGGTTTTGATTTCACTGAGGACAGATCCATGTTATTCCGGATTTACTCTAGACGTGACTGAGGTTTATTTTTCCTTTCAGGCAAGAGTGCAACACTGCATCTGTTCCGTGGCCAGCGACCACTCAGTCGAACTGCTAAGTCTGCGAGAGAAAAAATGCATCATGCTGGCATCTCGGCATCTTTTCCCCATTCAAGTCATCAAGTGGAGGCCTTCTGACGACTACCTGGTAGTGGGATGTTCAGACGGCTCCGTGTATGTCTGGCAAATGGATACTGGTAAGAACAGATAAGACTAGAAAACTAAATGAGTATATTCAGCTTCCTAGAAATGAAAAAGCTTTTGTATGAGGAAAAACCCCTGAAATGTCAAAAGGTTGCTGCTACTCGTGTTTTTCATCACTGCTTTTTCTAAGGGTTCTTATAATTATCAACAAAGAAATATTTAGATGTCTTCTAAAATATTTGTTGTACTCTCTCAGATACTTGTAGAGTAGTTCACTGAATCTTTAGAGAAATGTGGTTGATGGCAATATTCAACTTAGGACAGACATCAGATACCAGACAGCTAAGTGATTTCTATATAATTCTTGAGGCAAATTTTAAGATTAAAGAATCATTTTTGCCCCTAGTTCAGAAACAGTAGGAAAAGGTAGAATTCTCTTTCATTTGAAAAGCAGAAAAATAATACAGGGCCTTTAATTGGAGGAGATAATGGAAAGTTTTAAGTTCTCGAGAGAACATGTAAAATTTCAGGGTTCAGATATTTTATGTATGTGGCATAACATGCTGCAGATCATGTTTAGCTTAAAAATGTAGGCCATGACATACAAAGTTTACATACAGAAACTTAGGGTTTTTCCTTGGGAATTTTAGAGTATGTAACTACATGTTTATTAGTTTGGGCTTTTAAAAACATACTTTATTCTACTTCTACTATCCTAAGTCATCTATCAGTGAGTTAAACCTTTCTTTATGTTCCTAAAGAACGTATGTGCTTTGTAATATTTCTACTATTTCTTTCTTTTTCTGTCTGAAACTTTTTTTTTGTTTTCTTAAGTATTCGTGTTTGAAATTGGACTATGTGTATATTTCTGGCTTGGATGGTGGTATAAGAGGGAGAGCTCACAGGTCTTTTTGGAGCAAGTAGCCATAATCTTCACCTATCCTTCATTTGCAGTCCTGGTTCTCTCTGATAGTACACAAGCAATTTTGACAAGAGGAAGCGTTCTTGAAGAGTGTCAGACTTCTTTACTTTGGTATTTAGCATTTATTTATTTATTTATTTTTTGGCCTGATTGTAAAACAGGTTCTTAGTTTTTGTCAAATTTTGAGAGCACAAAGTGAAAGTGAAAGTCGCTCAGTCATATCCAACTCTTTGCCAGAATACTGGAGTGGGAGCTTTTCCCTTCTCCAGGGGATCTGCCTGACCCAAGGATTGAACCCAGGTCTCCCGCATTGCAGGCAGATTCTTTACCAGCTGAGCCACAAGGGAAGTTCAAGAGAGTACAAAGGCATTAGAAAAGAAAGATGAACTCAGATTCACCGTTGTTCATTGGTGAGAGTGGACACGTTTCTCTCTAGTCTCATTTCTACATTTTAAACAGATCTGCTGTCATATCCTGTATGTTATTTTGTATCCTATTTTGTGTTCCTTTCTGTTGCACCCTATCTGCTGAGCAGCACTGTCTCATGTTCACTACTTTGGTCCATGCTACAAACCAGATGCAGTTGACCCTTGAACAGCATGGGGGTTGAGGACCCCACCTTCTTCATAGTTGAAAATCTGTGTATAACTTAAAGTTGGCCCTCCATTCTCGTGTTTCCTTCATGTCTGTGGTTCTTCATTCTTGGATTCAAATGACCAAGGATTATGTAGTACTCTAGTATTTACTGCCGAGAAAAGAAATCCATGTGTGTGTGGATCTGCAAAGTTCAAACCTGTGTTGTTTAAGGTTAACTATATGCAGAGTTTGTCTTGGGCTCTGGGATTCCCTGGTGGCTCAGACAGTAAAGAATCTGCCTGCAATGCAGGAGACCCAGGTTCAGTGCCTGGGTTGGGAAAATTCCCTGGAGACAGAATAACAACCCACTCCAGTATTCTTTCCTGGAGAATCCCATGGACTGAGAAGCCTGGCAAGCTACAGTTCATGGGGTCCCAAAGAGTCNGCAGAGTACATCATGAGAAATGCTGGACTAGAAGAAACACAAGCTGGAATCTCTACCAGGCTCCTCCCATGGGATTTTCCAGGCAACAGTACTGGAGTGGGTTGCCATTTCCTTCTCCAGAGGGTCTTTCCCGCCCAGGGATCAAATCTGGGTCTCCTGCATTGTAGTCAGACGCTTTACCGTCTGAGCCACCAAGGAAGTCAATTAAGGATTAGTTCATTTTAAAGACTAAGGAGGCTTCCCAGGTGGCCTGGTGGTACAGAATCTGCCTACAATGCAGGAGATGGGGGTTTTATCCCTGGGTCGGGAAGATCCCCTGGAGAAGGACATGGCTACCCACTCCTGTATTTTTGTCTGGAGAACCCCACGGACAGAAGAGCCTGGTGTGCTGCAGTCCATGGGGTTGCAGAGTCAGACATGGCTGAGCCACTGAACACGCACGCACACATACAGAGTCGGATACAACTCTGAGCGACTGAGGGCATGTTCTCTCTCATCAATGCCTGATGAAAGGATGTGAGTAGATGGAAAGGAACACCGTTTAGAAGCAGTTCTTTGCAGTGACTCATACACAGAGAAAATGATCACTGTTAGATTTGTTTTCTCTGGTAAGAAAAATAAAACAACTACTTTTTCACAGATCCACATTGCAAAAGAGAAAATGTATGTGCATGCTCAGTCGCTTTAGTCGCATCAGACTCTTTGCGACCCCATGGACTGTAGCCCACCAGGCTCCTCTGTCCGTGCGGATTCTCCAGGCAAGAATACTGGAGTGGGCTGCCATGCCCTCCTCCAGGGGGTCTTCCCCACCCAGGGATGGAACCCAAGTCTCTTACATCTCCTGCATTGGCAGGTGGGTTCTTTACCACTAGCGCCACCTGGGAAGCCCCAAGTACCAAATAGTTAACCATTCATGTGGCAGTCATCTCTTTGTAAATTGAATGATGGATGTATTTGATAAATGCAAAGTCAGTATTAATGATTATTGTAGAAATGCAAACACTCCATTGTACTAAACTATTATTTTTTATTCCCCCTAAACTATTGTCGTCTGTTATCAGTATATGTCTGGTGAAAGTTAAAAATACCTTATGTAGTGTGAAACAATTGAAAATAAAGACATTATGTTATATTTCTGCCTGTTATATTCTAACATTGCTTGTATTTTAATGATATTTTTGTAGTTTGCCACTGTAGTTTGACTTACTGTTTAATTACAAGGTGAAGTTTTACATGCCATAGTCAACTACCCTTCAGTCCTTAATGTCTTTTTTAAAGAAAGAAATGTTTTATGCTTATGAGTAAGCATGAAATAAATAAGCTTAAAACATGTGTAAGAAAATTCTATGTGATGTTTTAATAACAGTTTATAACATGATCTTTCTGAACTTAGTTTTCTTAACTGTGAAAATTAGTAAATAGCTACTATGCTGATTATAGTTTTTATATCATTATAAGACAACAAAGCACAAATAAAGCTAACACAGTATCAAAGGCCTAAACACCTGAATTAAAGAACAAAGTGACGATTTAAATCTTTCTCTCTCTTTTTTTAATGTTCTGCTTCATTCAAAAAAATTGACTTTGGGTTGTTTACAAGAAATAAAGAGTATTTAGTTAGATAAAAATAAAGCAAAATCACAGTGAAGAGAAAATGAGAGAGAAACTAGATGAGACCACCAAGAGTCCACATTCAGAAATGTATGCCCACACCCTGCTCTGTTATAGGCAGAAAATTCAGTCCTATGTTTCTCAGTAGCCAAAACATCGAAGGAATCAGTTGTAGCAGCCTTCCCCAAAGTGTGCTCCTTAAAAACTGTGTCTTAGGAGATGATGAAGGTCAAATGGATGTAGATAGTTGTAGGCCCTCTGCAGATATGATTATCCTCATGTTACAGGTCAGAGGTTCTTAGGAGGTCTGTGGATAAAAACAACTGTAACTTGTGTTTCCCACGCACGTCTGGTCACCCCCTGCCCCTGCCTCCTGCTTTTTCTCATCTGATAACGTGTCAACATTTCCCGATGAGGGAGATACTGTTCTTAAGCCAAAAAAGTCTGCTCAGGCAAAGCGCAGCAGAGTGAGCTTTGAGAAATTTCTCCTCTGGATCCCATAGAAGGGATGAAGCTGAAAGTGAAAGTCGCTCAGTCGTGTCCAACTCTTTTGACCCCATGGACTATACAGTCTGTGGAATTCTTCAGGCCAGAATACTGGGGTAGGTGGCCTTTCCCTTCTCCAGGGGATCTTCCCAACCCAGGGTTTGAACCCAGGTCTCACCTGCATTGCAGGCGGATTCTTTACCAGCTGAGCCACAAGGGAAGCCTATAGAAGGGATCATATGTCTTAATATATAATGCCTTAGATCTCCTCCTCAATAAATGGCCACAATAATGAGTTTCAGATGGCTATTTTCATATGGGTTCACCTTGATGTGAACCAGAAGCATAATCTAATAATTCACTACAAAGTTTTAAGTTGCTTATACCTGGTCTTTCAGACATATAAAGACTCTAATTTTTAATTTTCTCCATTGTGGATTCAGTTCTCGGTAGCTACTGAAAATCTTTACCGTCTTTGATTGTTTATGTTACATTCCATCTTGTTCTAAAAAGGGATGGAAGGCCACAAAGCCGGGATGAGCAGGAAATACAGAGCAGGCTGTCTACTGAGCTTTTGTGTGTTAGTTGAGGCCGTGTGCCTGCCAACGTTCTAGGCGGAAGCTGGGAAGCACACCTATAGATAATACAAATGATTGGCGGCTCTTCAGAGATGATTGTGGCAGAGGGACCATGAGGATACTGTTTTTGAGCAAAGGAGCAGGGAAGAGCATGGGTCTAAAAGACAGAGTCACAGACAGAAGTGCTGCAGACCCCAGCTCCAGCTGCTCGCAAAGGGAAATTCAGACGGGGAAAGAGACCACCTCGTAACAGGTCAATTTCTTTCCGGGCCTGTCTGTTCGTATGTAGCAATCATTTTAGTAAGGTCATCTTCAGATTTGAACAGCAGCTCTTTCTAGGTATCTTTTCCTTTTTAGAACTAGTTTTAATGTAGTCTTTTTCAAAGTGTTGTGATGATTGAACTGGGCATTTTGGGCATAATATAAAAGAAGAAAATGTTCGACACATCCTGGTGTTGGGTTCATGTTTTTGACAGCAGTGAATGCGTAACTGGTTTTGATTTCACTGAGACCAGATCCATGTTATTCCGAATTTACTCTAGACGTGACTGAGGTTTATTTTTCCTTTCAGGCAAGAGTGCAACACTGCATCTGTTCCGTGGCCAGCGACCACTCAGTCGGACTGCTAAGTCTGCGAGAGAAAAAATGCATCATGCTGGCGTCTCGGCATCTTTTCCCCATTCAAGTCATCAAGTGGAGGCCTTCTGATGACTACCTGGTAGTGGGGTGTTCAGACGGCTCCGTGTATGTCTGGCAAATGGATACTGGTAAGAATAGATGAGACTAGAAAATTAAATGAGTATATTCAGCTTCCTAGAAATGAAAAAGCTTTTGTATGAGGAAAAACCCCTGAAATGTCAAAAGGTTGCTGCTACTCGTGTTTCTCATCACTGCTTTTTCTAAGGGTTCTTATAATTATCAACAAAGAAATATTTAGATGTCCTCTAAAATATTTGTTGTACTCTCTCAGATACTTGTAGAGTAGTTCACTGTATCGTTAGAGAAATGTGGTTGATGGCAATATTCAACTTAGGACAGACATCAGACACCAGACAGCTAAGTGATTTCTATATAATTCTTGAGGCAAAGTGTAAGATTAAAGAATCATTTTTGCCTCTAGTTCAGAAACAGTGGAAAAAGGTAGAATTCTCTTTCATTTGAACAGCAGAAAAATAATACAGGGCCTTTAATTGGCGGAGATAATGGAAAGTTTTAAGTTCTCAAGAGAACATGTAAAATTTCAGGGTTCAGATATTTTATGTATGTGGCATAACATGCTGCAGATAATGTTTAGCTTAAAAATATAGGCCATGACATATAAAGTTTACATACAGAAACTTAGGGTTTTTCCTTGGGAATTTTAGAGTATGTAACTACATGTTTATTAGTTTGGGCTTTTAAAAACATACTTTATTCTACTTCTACTATCCTAAGTCATCTATCAGTGAGTTAAACCTTTCTTTATGTTCCTAAAGAACGTATGTGCTTTGTAATATTTATACTATTTCTTTCTTTTTCTGTCTGAAACTTTTTTTTTGTTTTATTAAATATTCCTGTTTGAAATTGGACTATGTGTATATTTCTGGCTTGGATGGTGGTATAAGAGGGAGAGCTCACAGGTCTTTTTGGAGCAAGTAGCCATAATCTTCACCTATCCTTCATTTGTAGTCCTGGTTCTCTCTGATAGTACACAAGCAATTTTGACAAGAGGAAGCATTCTTGAAGAGTGTCAGACTTCTTTACTTTGGTATTTAACATTTATTTATTTTTTTTTTTGGCCTGATTGTAAAACAGGTTCTTAGTTTTTGTCAAATTTTGAGAGCACAAAGTGAAAGTGAAAGTCGCTCAGTCATGTCCAACTCTTTGCCAGAATACTGGAGTGGGAGCTTTTCCCTTCTCCAGGGGACCTGCCTGACCCAAGGATTGAACCCAGGTCTCCCGCATTACAGGCAGATTCTTTACCAGCTGAGCCACAAAGGAAGTTCAAGAGAGTACAAAGGCATTAGAAAAGAAAGGTGAACTCAGATTCACCGTTGTTCATTGGTGAATGTGGACACGTTTCTCTCTAGTCTCATTTCTACATTTTAAACAGATCTGCTGTCATATCCCGTATGTTATTTTGCATCCTATTTTGTGTTCCTTTCTGTTGCACCCTATCTGCTGAGCAGCACTGTCTCACGTTCACTACTTTGGTCCATGCTACAAACCAGATGCAGTTGACCCTTGAACAGCATGGGGGTTGAGGACCCCACCTTCTTCATAGTTGAAAGTCTGTGTATAACTTAAAGTTGGCCCTCCATTCCCGTGTTTCCTTCATATCTGTGGTTCTTCATTCTTGGATTCAAATGACCAAGGATTATGTAGTACTCTAGTATTTACTGCCGAGAAGAGAAATCCATGTGTGTGTGGATCTGCAGAGTTCAAACCTGTGTTGTTTAAGGTTAACTATATGCAGAGTTTGTCTTGGGCTCTGAGATTCCCTGGTGGCTCAGACAGTAAAGAATCTGCCTGCAATGCAGGAGACCCAGGTTCAGTGCCTGGGTTGGGAAAATTCCCTGGAGACAGAATAACTACCCACTCCAGTATTCTTTCCTGGAGAATCCCATGGACTGAGAAGCCTGGCAAGCTACAGTTCATGGGGTCCCAAAGAGTCAGACATGACTGAGCAACTAGCACTTTCACTTTTTCGCTGGAGTCAGACTCCTTGGTGTGAATTTAAGATCAGCCATTTGGCAGCACTGTGATCCATGGCAAGTCTCTGAACTTACTCATCTGTAAAATGAAGATAATAATAGTTCCCATTTTATAGTATTCCTAAGAGAATAAAATGACATAACATCTACCTGGTAAGCAGTAGATGTAAGTGTGTATCCATTATGTTTGTGTATTTTGTGTGTGTACTTGCATATATGTATATTTCCTATTATTGTTATTTAACAAACATGCTTAACTTGTTGCTTTGTTGGGCTTGGGGATATGATCTTACCTTTATTTAGAAACTTTTTTTTGAGAATTAATATTAAAGAAAGTTATAGTGCTGATAATTATAAAACATTATTTTAAAATACTGCATATATAAACAATTGATATACTGTAAATACAAGGGTCTGTTAAACTTGTCTAGAACTTTAAACATTAATATGAAAAAGAATATAATTTTTCTGAATTTCTTAGATGCTGAAATATATGATACTTGAATACTTCAGATACTTGAAGGATATTTACAAAGAATATGAAAGTCTTTACAAATGAGGCCTTACTGGAAGCCAGAATTACTTTTCCAGTAGTTTCCCTAGTAGGAAATGACAAATAGCTCCTGACTGTATGTATACTGAGGATGTTATTTTTATAACCGGTTTACTATAATTAAGCCCAGTACATAATATTGCAGTTGACCAATTATCTTCTGACCTTCAGGAGAATTTTGATAAACAATCAGTCAATATGGCGTTCTTAAATCAAGATAAAGCTAGGGAAGCAGAATAAATTTTGGACTTCAACCATAATAGGGAATGTACGCTCTTTTTCTCTGTTTGCTGTTCAGGTTTTAGCTAGTGATATAAAGGTCCCTGGGGAGCCAGGAAGGCACATCCTGAAGGTATTGACATTATTTATTAATTAAATAAATAAAAAATGAAGCAAAAATAAATCAGATTCGGCCCAGGCTTGATGTATGAAATGTGTTTAAACTCTGAGGAGATACTTTCTGCCTCTATTTAATGTTTTGGGAATGTATTTTTACAGATGAAATCATATTACATGAAAACTACTCAGGCATTCTGTGCAATTTTCTGTTTGCCATTTTGAATTACACTTATGCTTCTAGCTTAACAGCACTTAAAAATGTCTTAACTTTATAATTTCATGGAGCATTTTGGTTATTTTTCTCTTCAAATGGGTAGTTTTTCAGTGTTCATATCCTTATGAAATGAAGTTAAAGCTAGTGATACAAAACTTAGAGAGATAGAGGTCCAAAATCTTTTGTTCTTTTATTTATCCTCTTAATTACATGCTACTGCTGCTGCTAAGTCGCTTCAGTCGTGTCCGACTCTGTGTGACCCCATAGATGACAGCCCACCAGGCTCCGCTGTCCCTGGGATTCTCCAGGGAGGAACACTGGAGTGGGTTGCCATTTCCTTCTCCAATACGTGCCTGCACCGTTAACAGTGAAGGCAATGGCAACCCACTCCATTACTCTTGCCTGAAGAATCCCGTGAGCGGAGGAGCCTGGTGGGCTGCAGTCCATGGGGTCACGAAGAGTTGGACACGACGAGTGACTTCACTTTCACTTTTCACCTTCATGCATTGGAGAAGGCAATGGCAACCTACTCCAGTGTTCTTGCCTGGAGAGTCCCAGGGTCGAGGGAGCCTGGTGGGCTGCTGTCTATGGGGTCACACAGAATCAGACACGACTGAAACAACTTAGCAGCAGCAGCAGCAGTGTTTAATAGGGGGTTTCCCTGGTGGCTCAGACAGCAAAGAATCTGCCTGCAATGCTGAAGACCTGGGTTCAATCCCTGGGTTGGAAAGATCCCCCATAGAAGGGAATGGCTACCCACCAGAAGCCATGGAAATGATTATTCCTTCACAACTCTGAGTAGTTGGAAAGTTAGTATAACAACCAGCAACAAGATTTGGCCAGCTCAACCTCTTGACTCCTACTTACGAACTTATTAAAAAAGGTGGGTCACCGACCTAGATGGTGGCTGCTTCATGGAGCGTTCTGTAGGGATCAGGTCTCTTATTCTGCACATCTGATGTTCCCAGTAAGCAGGTGGTGGTGTTCCCACAGGCCTCTGACAAGGTCAAGATCCTGTCTGTTGGGAGACAGTGGCATGCTTCAGGTAGTGACTGGTGCTGCAAGTTGTCGTTCTTATCTGACCAGTACCCAGCCTTAACACCATTGCTATCTGTATTTTTATCATTTTTGCCTCATAATGAAGGTGATTCACCACACACCTATTCCTGTAGGGACAGTTGTCAGCTGTTCTTGCACAGCCGCCACACCAGCAGTGATGGTCAAATATTAGAGATTAGCTGTGTGAAGTCTTACCACTTCACTTTGTTCTGTTACCTTTTTTCTTTTCGTTTATTCCTGTCCCTTCAAGCTTTCTGAAATATTCCTGTTTTTGCAATAACTTTGGCACCTCACTCCAGTACTCTTGCCTGGAAAATCCCATGGATGGAGGAGCCTGGTGGGCTGCCGTCCATGGGGTGACAAAGAGTCAGACAGGACTGAGCGACTTCACTTTCACTTTTCACTTTCGTGCACTGGAGAAAGAAATGGCAGCCCCTCCAGTGTTCTTGCCTGGAGAGTCCTTGGCCAGCTCAACCTCTTGTCTCCTACTTATGAACTTATTAAAAAAGGTGGGTCACCGACCTAGATGGTGGCTGCTTCATGGAGCGTTCTTTAGGGATCAGGTCTCTTATTCTGCACATCTGATGTTCCCAGTAAGCAGGTGGTGGTGTTTCCACAGGCCTCTGACAAGGTCAAGATCCTGTCTGTTGGGAGATAGTGGCATACTTCAGGTAGTGACTGGTGCTGCAAGTTGTCGTTCTTATCTGACCAGTACCCAGCCTTAACACCATTGCTATCTGTATTTTTTATCATTTTTGCTTCATAATGAAAGTGATTCATCATACACCTATTCCTGTAGGGACAGTTGTCAGTTGTTCTTGCACAGTCGCGACACCGCAGTGATGGTCAAATATTAGAAATTAGTTGTATGAAGTCTTACCACTTTACTTTGTTCTGTTACCTTTTTTCTTTTCGTTTATTCCTGTCCCTTCAAGTTTTCTGAAATATTCCTGTTTTTGCAATAACTTTGGCACCTCACTCAAGTACTCTTGCCTGGAAAATCCCATGGATGGAGGAGCCTGGTGGGCTGCAGTCCTTGGGGTCGCTAAGAGTCAGATACGACTGAGCGACTTCACTGTCACTTTTCACTTTCATGCATTGGAGAATGAAATGGCAACCCACTCCAGTGTTCTTGCCTGGAGAGTCCCAGGGACAGGGTAGCCTGGTGGGCTGCCGTCTATGGGGTTGTACAGGGTCGGACACGACTGAAGCTACTTAGCAGCAGCAGCAGCAGCGTGAAATATGTGTTTGAATCATTTTTTAAAAACTTAAGTATCCAATAAATATAATAGAATATGAACTAATATGTCTACTGGCACAACATATATAAAGCATGGATATCCAAAAACATTTATTTAGATTTATTTAAATTGATGGTTTTGCCTTGTTATTAAAATTACCAAAGATAATCAGGAGGTGGTACTTCAGTCCTATCTTTTGTTATTAGTAAAGAGTTTGCTGCTGCTGCTGCTGCTGCTAAGTCGCTTCAGTCGTGTCCGACTATGTGCGACCCCGTAGATGGCAGCCCACCAGGCTCCCCCATCTCTGGGATTCTCCAGGCAAGAACACTGAAGTGGGTTGCCATTTCCTTCTCCAATGCATGAAAGTGAAAAGTGAAAGTGAAGTCGCTCAGTCGTGTCCGACCCTTAGTAACCCCATGGATTGCATCCTACCAGGCTCCTGCGTCCATGGGATTCTTCAGGCAAGAGTACTGGAGTGGGGTGCCATTGCCTTCTCCAAGTATTTCCTTCACGTATTTGACCTTTTGCCTGCAGGATGTAATACAATAGAGATTTGACTTTATGTTTCTGTTTCACAGGATATGACATAGCATCATTGACTTTTCTGTATCTTCTATGTTTTTGTTTTCATTCCATTACAAAAATAAGATAAGGACTTCCCTGATGGCCCAGTAGTTAAGAATTCGAACTCCCAATGTAGGGGGCGTGGGTTTGATTCCTGGTTGAAGAACGGAACTATTATAGGATCCCACATCCCACGTGGCATGGCCAAAAATTAAAAACAAACAAACAAACAAATAACCACTGTAAGATAGGAAAGGCAGAGACACAAAGGATGAAATGGTTAAGAAAAAAAAAATAGTACTTTTCTAGTCAAGTAAAGTTTCTTATTTCCCTTTTGGATTCACTCTGAAATTTTGAAGGAAGAGGTTATTAGAGTGAAAATATGACTCTCTTTTCAACCTTCCTCCCTGTGAGTCCTCTGTGTAATTAATCACTAAGTCCTTCCCATTAGGTAGCCATCACCTCCCTTTTTTCTTTAAAGTGTACTATTTTTATATCAGGCTATATTTTTTAACCATACTATCTTTAGCTCCCCTGATAGTTCAGTTGGTAAAGAATCTGCCTGCAATGTAGGAGACCCCAGTTTGATTCCTGGGTCAGGAAGATCCTCTGGAGAAAGGATAAGCTACCCACTTCAGTATTCTTGTGCTTCCCTTGTGGCTCAGTTGGTGAAGAATCCACCTGCAATGCGGGAGACCTGGGTTCGATTCTGGCCTGGGGAATTCCATAGACTGCATACATAGTCCATGGGGTCACAAAGAGTCGGACACGACTGAGCAGCTTTCGCTTTCACTTTAATGCTATCTTTATTGGTTTCTCTGTCTTCTGTTTCTACCTTCTAGTCCATCCTGTACTCTCCTGGCAAATTAATTATAGGAAATAATAACAACCAGATTTGATTCATGCTACTGTCTTAAAGACAAAAACATAAACAATTTTGGTTCACATATCCTTTAAGACAAGACCCTCCACAGCGTGGTACGCTTATACCTTTGTCTTATCTCCTCCTGTTCTTTCATACAGGCTGGTTGCTCTGTGTGAAGAATAGTTCTAACCCAGAATAATTGGGTCACTGTGTGCTACTTCTTGTCTTTTATATCATGCATATTGTTGCTCATGATTTTCATTCATTTGGGACATTATTTCTTTCTATCTGCTTATTTATTTAGGCAGTATATTATCTTTTAAGGAAGGCTTCCCTGGTGGCTCAGAGGTTAAAGCATCTGCCTCCAATGCGGGAGACCCAGGTTCGATCCCTGGGTTGGGAAGATCCTCTGGAGAAGGAAATGGCAATCTACTCCAGTATTCTTGCCTGGAGAATCCCATGGACTGAGAAGCCTAGTAGGTTACAGTCCACGGGGTCGCAAAGAGTTGGACACGACTGAGCGACTTCACCTCACCTCACCTCACCTATCTTTTAAGGAATAGTGAAAGTGAAAGTTGCTCAGTCGTGTCCAGCTGTTTCCTTTTGCCTAATATTTTTCTTGTGGTGCAGGTCTATGAGTGATTCTTTCATCTTCTCTATATCTGAAAAACTCTTTATTTCACCATCGTTTTGAAGATATTTCTTTCTGGATATAGAACTCTGTGTTGACAGTTTGTTGTTTATTCCTTTCAGTATTTCACTATCTTGCTTGTATTATTTCCAGTGAAAAATCTGCTATAACCCTTATCTTTGTTCCTCTATGTATATGCTATATCTATTTTTTTGTGACTTCTTAGAAAATTTTCTCTTTATTATTGATTTTGAGCTGTTTAGTTGTAGTTTTCTATGTATTTCTTGTGCTGAGGGTTTGTTGTACTTGAATCTGTGGGTATATAGTTCTCAGCAAATTTGGTAGGTTTTGGCCATTGTTTGTTGTTTATTCCTTTCAGTATTTCACTATCTTGCTTGTATTATTTCCAGTGAAAAATCTGCTATAACCCTTATCTTTGTTCCTCTATGTATATGCTATATCTATTTTTTTGTGACTTCTTAGAAAATTTTCTCTTTATTATTGATTTTGAGCTGTTTAGTTGTAGTTTTCTATGTATTTCTTGTGCTGAGGGTTTGTTGTACTTGAATCTGTGGGTATATAGTTCTCAGCAAATTTGGTAGGTTTTGGCCATTATTTATTCAAATATGTTTTTGACCTTTCTCTCTCTTTTCTCTATTTGGAGACTCTGATATGTGCCTATTAGGATACTTGAAATTGCCCAGAGCTTGAGGATTGTCTTTTCATTTTTGCTATTATTTTTCCTGTGTTTAATTTTATAATTTCTATTCTACATTTTTAAGTTTTCTGAGCTTTTCTTCTGTAGGAGTTTAAGGGAGAGGAAAGGAGGCAGGTAATACTACATGGAAGATCATTAGAGGAAGGAAGGACAAGAAAATGTTTCTGGCAGGCACTGATAAAACATATCCCTACATTAAAAGATGTCCGTGCCTTTTTCCTTTCTGAAAAAATGGACTTTAGCCATCCTGAGTTGTGTAGTGACTGTGCGTGTGTGTGTCTCCCAGGAGCGCTGGACTGGTGTGTGATGGGGATCACGGCCGTGGAGATCCTGAACGCCTGTGATGAAGCAGCCCCTGCTGCTGTCGACTCGCTGAGCCACCCGGCGATCAACCTCAAACAGGCCATGACCCGCCGCAGCCTTGCTGCTCTGAAGAACATGGCCCATCACAAGCTGCAGGCTCTCGCCACTAACCTCTTGGCTTCTGAGGCGTCTGACAAAGTGAGTCTTATACATGGGCTCCCGTGTCCCCATTCAGCTGCATTTAATTCTGAGGCGTCTGACAAAGTGAGTCTTATACGTGGGCTCCCGTGTCCCCGTTCAGCTGCATTTAATGGCACAGCTTTGACACATTGTAGGGAAGCATTCTGGGGAGATGACACTGGTGAATACTAAGCCTCTGTTTTTAAGCAGGTTTATCTAACACAGTTTTGGAGTGTTTCAAGTATTTGGCATTTTGAAAAAGTAACTTGTTCTTACCGTTCAAACTATTTTAAAATGATTCCTACAGACTTGAGTGACTTCAGTTTCTGAAATGAGAATGAACAGTTTGTGTATAATCCATCTTCTTAACTTTCTGAGAGTCTTCTTGTTGGAAGGTTTAGCACTAGTGATATCTTCAGGAGAAAAAAGTAACAACTTAGGAACAATTGTGGCTTATCATTTGTTTTAAAAATAGGCTCCAATTTTACTAATGTTAGGCCATTTACAAGATTTAAGAAAATATGTGAGAATAGGTATGGTGAGATTGCACAAGTGCTGGCATTCTTCTGCGAGACCCAAACTCAACCACACTTTCCTTCCTGATAGTTAAAATCAACCCACCAGTTACTTCTTTAGTTAACAGAAAATTGTCTTACTAAAAGAAGAAGAGTCAACCCGAGTTCACTAATTGGCTACTTACCATTAGTTTTTGGACACCAGCCACTCTTTCCTTTGTGGTCTTTGTGTTCTGGGTATTATTAGAACAGTTTGTCTCTGGTAAATGGATAAATGAAACCTAGAGACCATCCCAGTGCCTTATCTGAATCACACTTAAAATTCCTGGTTCCATCTAAGAATTCATTAGAATTATGAATGAGTCACCAGATACTTTTATTTTCATTCTCTTTTATTCCTGATTCCTACTTTTTAAATGATTAGATGTGTGCATAAAAAGCAAAGGGGTTGAAAGGATTGTGTACAAATTTGAAAATTTGCCCATGAATTAGTGAGTGCTAATGACATAGGAAATATTTACTACAGGCAGCTCCACTGACCCATATCCTCTAATTGGCAGAAATAGTTGATCATTCTGTCTTTCCTCAAGATATTAATGTTTTATTGGCTTTGTTATATTTTATGTTTCATAGATTAGAAACATACAAAATTTCAAAAGGATTGTGAAATCCTTCTGTGATTTTTTTGTTTGTTTTTCATGCTTTCTGTCCCATGCTCTATAGAATAGAAAACAGGCTGAATGTACTTGCCATGCCTATAATTTATTTCAGGAGATCATGTGGATATTCCCTAGGAATTCAGTGTTCACGGCACATTGTCTGGTGTTCTGTATAATTCTGATATTAAGCAAACTTATAAAACAATACATTCAATGATGAGTGTGTAAGTTTGGTAATTCCCAAATATATTCTTTTTCTTGTTGATGGCCCCAGAAGTAAAACTTTGGAAAAATAATGATATGACTAGAAAATTGAAGGGAAATAAGTGGTACAGTAACATTTATGAATGGCTTTTGTAAGTGGTCATGGTCCATTATGTGATTTTTTACAGTCTTGTTTGTCCCTGTTTTAATAGCTCATTTTATAGGGCAATTAGTGATAAAAGCACCAGATATCAGAGACACTACACTTACGTATTGTAAAATATATTGCTCGTGAACCTCCTCAGCCTTGTAGCAGTGGTAATTGTTGCCTGGCCTACAAGGGAAACAATTATAGAAGGGGGGAAAGGCTTAGGAAGCTAAAGCTGCAGGAGGATAATCACTTTATGAAAAATGTATGTTGGCCGGACCATTAGGGATTTCTCTAACTATTTTCTCATGTTGACTTAGAGGCTTCTCCTGAGGGGAATATTTAAAGAGCATTTGCTGGATGGCTTTCAAACCATAGAAATAGAGCCCATCCAAAGTTAAGGAAAAAAAACAAAAAAAAAACAAAACAAAACGTAACTAAGAGCTACTCAGTGGTACATGACTTACTCTAGGAAATTGGATCTTATTTTTTTTCCCCATGGGTCTCAATGGAAAGTAAAACCTCAATGGGAATACTGTATAGAAAGTATCCAGTTTTCTCCTGGTTAGTGCTGGCAATTGGGCTAATTGAAAGTAACAAATATTTTATATTGTTAATTAGGTTAATTTTGCCTGACATATACAGCTTTATAAGCAGAGATAGAGAATTTACTGTCCTGTGATTTTTTTTTTCCTTCTTTCACTGGAAGAGCAATAAGGTGATAAGTAGAATTATCCTTTATTACTGTATTGAGTGCAGTACTTGGATGCAATCTCAAAAATGACAGAATGATGTCTGTTCGTTTCCAAGGCAAACTATTCAATATCACAGTAATCCAACTCTATTCCCCGACCAGTAATGCTGAAGAAGCTGAGGTTGAATGGTTCTATGAAGACATACAAGACCTTCTAGAACTAACACCCCAAAAAGATTAAAGTTGGAAGTCAAGAAACACGTGGAGTAACAGGCAAATTTGGCCTTGGAGTACAAAATGAATCAGGGCAAAGGCTAATAGAGTTTTGCTAAAAGAATGCACTGGTCATAGCAAACACCCTCTTCCAACAACACAAGAGAAGACTCTACACATTGACATCACCAAATGGTCAATATTGAAATTTTTTTTTTTTCCTTCTTTCACTGGAAGAGCAATAAGGTGATAAGTAGAATTATCCTTTATTACTGTATTGAGTGCAGTACTTGGATGCAATCTCAAAAATGACAGAATGATGTCTGTTCGTTTCCAAGGCAAACTATTCAATATCACAGTAATCCAACTCTATTCCCCGACCAGTAATGCTGAAGAAGCTGAAGTTGAATGGTTCTATGAAGACATACAAGGCCTTCTAGAACTAACACCCCAAAAAGATTTCCTTTTCATTATAAGGGACTGGAATGCAAAAGTTGGAAGTCAAGAAACACATGGAGTAACAGGCAAATTTGGCCTTGGAGTACAAAATGAATCAGGGCAAAGGCTAATAGAGTTTTGCTAAGAGAATGCACTGGTCATAGCAAACACCCTCTTCCAACAACACAAGAGAAGACTCTACACATTGACATCACCAAATGGTCAATATTGAAATCATATTGATTATATTCTTTGCAGCCAAAGATGGAGAAGCTCTATACAGTCAGCAAAAGCAAGACTGGGAGCTGACTGTAGCTTAGATCATGAACTCCTTATTGCCAAATTCAGACTTAAATTGCAGAAAGTGGGGAAAACCACCAGACCATTCAGGTATGACCTAAATCAAATCCCTTAGGAGTGGGATTTGATTATACAGCAGAAGTAACAAATAGATTCAAGGGATTAGATCTGATAGACAGAGTGCCTAATGAAGTATGGACGGAGGTTCGTGACATTGTACAGAAGACAGGGATCAAGACCATCCTCATGGAAAAGAAATGCAAAAAGGCAGAATGGCTGTCTGAAGAGGCGTTACAAATAGCTGAGAAAAGAAGGGAAGCAAAGGAGAAAAGGAAAGATATACCCATCTGAATGCAGAGTTCCAAAGAATAGAAAGGAGAGACAAGAAAGCCTTCCTCAGCAATCAATGCAAAGAAATAGAGGAAAACAACAGAATGGAAAGACTAGAGTTCTCTTCAAGAAAATTAGAAATACCAAGGGAACATTTCATGCAAAGATGGCAGAATAAAGGACAGAAATGGTCTGGACCTAACAGAAGCAGAAGATATTAAGAAGAGGTGGCAAGAATACACAGAAGAACTGGACAAAAAAGATCTTCGTGACCCAGATAAATCACGATGGTGTGATCACTCACCTAGAGCCAGACATCCTGGAATGTGAAGTCAGACGGGCCTTAGGAAACATCACTACGAACAAAGCTAGTGGAGGTGATGGAATTCCAGTTGAGCTCTTTCAAATCCTAAAAGATGGTGCTGTGAAAGTGCTGCACTCAATATGCCAGCAAATTTGGAAAACTCAGCAGTGGCCACAGGCCTGGAAAAGGTCAGTTTTCATTTCAGTTCCTAAGAAAGGCAATGCCAAAAAGGCATGCTAGTAAAGTAATGCTCAAAATTCTCCAAGCCAGGCTTCAGCAGTATGTGAACTGTGAACTTCCAGATGTTCAAGCTGGTTTTAGAAAAGGCAGAGGAACCAGAGATCAAAATGCCAATATCCATCCACTGGATCATGGAAAAAGCAAGAAAGTTCCAAAAAAACATCTATTTCTGCTTTATTGACTATACCAAAGCCTTTGACTGTGTAGATCACAATAAACTATGGAAAATTCTGAGAGAGATGGGAATACCAGACCACCTGAGCTGCCTCTTGAGAAACCTATATGGAGGTCAGGAAGCAACAGTCAGAACTGGACATGGAACAACAGACTGGTTCCAAAGAGGAAAAGGAATATGTCAAGGCTGTATATTGTCACTGTGCTTGTTTGACTTACATGCAGAGTACGTCATGAGAAATGCTGGGCTGGATGAAGCACAAGCTGGAATCAATATTTCTGGGAGAAATATCAGTAACCTTAGATATGCAGATGACACCACTCTTATGGCAGAAAATGAAAAAGAACTAAAAAGCCTCTTGATGAAAGTGAAAGAGGAGAGTGAAAAAGTTGTCTTAAAACTCAACATTTAAGAAGTAAGATCATGGCATCTGGTCCCATCACTTCATGGCAAATAGATGGGGAAACAGTGGAAACAGTGTCAGACTCTATTTTGGGGGGCTCCAAAATCACTGCAGATGGTGAATGCAGCCATGAAATTAACAGACAGTTGCTCCTTGGAAGAAAAGCTATGATCAACCTAGACAGCATATTAAAAAGCAGAGATATTACTTTACCAACAGAGGTCTGTCTAGTCAATGCTATGGTTTTTCCAGTAGTCATGTTTGGATGTGAGAGTTGGACTATAAAGGAAGCTGAACACCGAAGAATTGATGCTTTTGAACTGTGGTGTTGGAGAAGACTCTGGAGAGTCCCGTGGACTGCAAGGAGATCCAACCAGTCCATCCTAAAGGAGATCAGTCCTGAATATTCTTTGGAAGGACTGATGCTGAAGCTGAAACTCCCAATACTTTGGCCACCTGATGCAAAGAACTGAGCCCTTAGAAAAGAGCCTGATGCTTTAGTTATTATCCTCAAATTTTCAAATGATGAACCTAAAGGACATTTGGATGGAACATAGATTGGCATTTTTTCTGTAAAGGGTTATATAGTGAAAAAAAATTAGGCTTTGTGGTTCATATCACTTGTGTCACAGTGATTCAACTCTGCCATAATAGTGGCAATAAAGGAGCTATGCTTGTGTGCATGCTTAGTCACTCAGTTGTGTCTGACTCTTGGATACCCTATGAACTGTATCCCACCAGGCTCCTCTGTCCATGGGATTCTCCAGACAAGAATACTGGAGTGGGTGACCATTCCCATCTCCCAGGGGTCTTCTTGACTCAGGAATCGAACCTGAGTCCCCTGCACTGCAGGCAGATCCTTTACCATCTTAGCCACCAGGGAAACCCCAAGAGGTCTAGACCGTGTATAAATGGATGAATGTGACTGGCTTCCAATAAAATTTTATTAAAAATAGACAATGGGCTGAATTTGGCCCTGGGTCATAGTTTGCTGACCCTTGCATCTGAAGATGGCATTATTCTATTGAGTTGTGGATATAGTTCCCCCGTTGAATGACCTTTGCTTCATTTTTGAAAAGCAGAACAGAGGAGTGGTTTAGAGGCCAAGTTCTGATGACAGATGTATCTGTATTCCAGTTGCATCTCTGTAACTTCCTGCTTGTTGGTGACCTTGGACAAGTAACCACCAGTGAGGTTACACATGTAATTGGAAGCAAACTCTTGTAAAGGAAGTAAAGGTTGACAGTATATTAGAGAAATGAAATAACACCAAGACTGGGGAATAAAAAAGAGCATACATTGCTCATCGTTAATAGCTGTTTTGGTAGAAGTAATTTGGTTAGAGGTCAGGATACAATGAGTTAGGCATGACCATGAGATCAAGTGGAGGTGTAGTGCGTGGAAAAAGTTTGCTGTTAGAGGAAAAGAGTAGAGTTAGCTTTGTCAGTGGTTGCAGGGTTAAGAGCAGAGTTTATGCTTTGGGAGCTCACGGACTCTTTTGCTGGTGGAGGGAGCTATCGGTAGGGCTGTGGAAGAGGACATGCTGCTGAGAATAGAGTTGGAGAGTTCACCCTTATTAAAAACTCTTCCCTTAACAATCTGTAATGATGAAAAGAGGGAGGTGTATAACAGGTTATTTTTAGCAGCAGCATTTTCAGTGGAAGAAGAGTGATATTTGTTAAAAAAAAAAAAAAAAAAAGAAAAAAAGGAAGTGGTAATAATCCCTTGAAGGTAAAGTCATCTTTTTTGTTTTTAATCCGTCATTCAACTCAGAACAGGTCCTCTGCTGGGTGAGGAGTTAGAGGACTTGTCCGATGTAAATAAGGAGGAGGGTCCTAACTGGCATGCAGCGATGTTCGAGATTTGAGGAGAGCATAGATGAATATGTCAAGAAGCATGTCTGGGCTCATCTGGTGATCTTTCTGACAAGTTTTCCCATAAAGCATTTGTCAGACACTGGCTCGTGGTGAGGCGATCTTGGCCGGATGCCTTGGGCCAGTGGGATTTTATCAGTGAAGCTAGAGAAACCTCGCGGCCATGGGATTCATTGCATAGGCCTACTCTGTGTAACTTTTTGTTGGGCCTCCTTATCCCTTAGGCTGGAGAAGGAAATGGCAACCCACTCCAGTACTCTTGCCTGGAAAATCTCATGNGACCATTAGGGATTTCTCTAACTATTTTCTCATGTTGACTTAGAGGCTTCTCCTGAGGGGAATATTTAAAGAGCATTTGCTGGATGGCTTTCAAACCATAGAAATAGAGCCCATCCAAAGTTAAGGAAAAAAAACAAAAAAAAAACAAAACAAAACGTAACTAAGAGCTACTCAGTGGTACATGACTTACTCTAGGAAATTGGATCTTATTTTTTTTCCCCATGGGTCTCAATGGAAAGTAAAACCTCAATGGGAATACTGTATAGAAAGTATCCAGTTTTCTCCTGGTTAGTGCTGGCAATTGGGCTAATTGAAAGTAACAAATATTTTATATTGTTAATTAGGTTAATTTTGCCTGACATATACAGCTTTATAAGCAGAGATAGAGAATTTACTGTCCTGTGATTTTTTTTTTCCTTCTTTCACTGGAAGAGCAATAAGGTGATAAGTAGAATTATCCTTTATTACTGTATTGAGTGCAGTACTTGGATGCAATCTCAAAAATGACAGAATGATGTCTGTTCGTTTCCAAGGCAAACTATTCAATATCACAGTAATCCAACTCTATTCCCCGACCAGTAATGCTGAAGAAGCTGAGGTTGAATGGTTCTATGAAGACATACAAGACCTTCTAGAACTAACACCCCAAAAAGATTAAAGTTGGAAGTCAAGAAACACGTGGAGTAACAGGCAAATTTGGCCTTGGAGTACAAAATGAATCAGGGCAAAGGCTAATAGAGTTTTGCTAAAAGAATGCACTGGTCATAGCAAACACCCTCTTCCAACAACACAAGAGAAGACTCTACACATTGACATCACCAAATGGTCAATATTGAAATCATATTGATTATATTCTTTGGAGACAAAGATGGAGAAGCTCTATACAGTCAGCAAAAGCAAGACTGGGAGCTGACTATAGCTTAGATCATGAACTCCTTATTGCCAAATTCAGACTTAAATTGCAGAAAGTGGGGAAAACCACCAGACCATTCAGGTATGACCTAAATCAAATCCCTAAGGAGTGGGATTTTATTATACAGCAGAAGTAACAAATAGATTCAAGGGATTAGATCTGATAGAGAGAGTGCCTAATGAAGTATGGACGGAGGTTCGTGACATTGTACAGAAGACAGGGATCAAGACCATCCTCATGGAAAAGAAATGCAAAAAGGCAGAATGGCTGTCTGAGGAGGCGTTACAAATAGCTGAGAAAAGAAGGGAAGCAAAGGAGAAAAGGAAAGATATACCCATCTGAATGCAGAGTTCCAAGAATAGAAAGGAGAGACAAGAAAGCCTTCCTCAGCAATCAATGCAAAGAAATAGAGGAAAACAACAGAATGGGAAAGACTAGAGTTCTCTTCAAGAAAATTAGAAATACCAAGGGAACATTTCATGCAAAGATGGCAGAATAAAGGACAGAAATGGTATGGACATAACAGAAGCAGAAGATACTAAGAAGAGGTGGCAAGAATACACAGAAGAACTGTACAAAAAAGATCTTCGTGACCCAGATAAATCACGATGATGTGATCACTCACCTAGAGCCAGACATCCTGGAATGTGAAGTCAGATGGGCCTTAGGAAACATCACTATGAACAAAGTTAGTGGAGGTGATGGAATTCCAGTTGAGCTCTTTAAAATCCTAAAAGATGGTGCTGTGAAAGTGCTGCACTCAATATGCCAGCAAATTTGGAAAACTCAGCAGTGGCCACGGGACTGGAAAAGGTCAGTTTTCATTTCAATTCCTAAGAAAGGCAATGCCAAAAAATGTTCAAACTACCTCACAATTGCACTCATCTCACATGCTAGTAAAGTAATGCTCAAAATTCTCCAAGCCAGGCTTCAGCAGTATGTGAACTGTGAACTTCCAGATGTTCAAGCTGGTTTTAGAAAAGGCAGAGGAACCAGAGATATTCCTAAGAAAGGCAATGCCAAAAAATGTTCAAACTACCTCACAATTGCACTCATCTCACATGCTAGTAAAGTAATGCTCAAAATTCTCCAAGCCAGGCTTCAGCAGTATGTGAACTGTGAACTTCCAGATGTTCAAGCTGGTTTTAGAAAAGGCAGAGGAACCAGAGATCAAAATGCCAACATCCATCCGCTGGATCATGGAAAAAGCAAGAGAGTTCCAGAAAAACATCTATTTCTGCTTTATTGACTATGCCAAAGCCTTTGACTGTGTAGATCACAATAAACTATGGAAAATTCTGAGAGAGATGGGAATGCCAGACCACCTGAGCTGCCTCTTGAGAAACCTATATGGAGGTTAGGAAGCAACAGTCAGAACTGGACATGGAACAACAGACTGGTTCCAAAGAGGAAAAGGAATATGTCAAGGCTGTATATTGTCACTGTGCTTGTTTGACTTACATGTAGAGTACATCATGAGAAATGCTGGGCTGGATGAAGCACAAGCTGGAATCAATATTTCTGGGAGAAATATCAGTAACCTCAGATATGCAGATGACACCACTATTATGGCAGAAAATGAAAAAGAACTAAAAAGCCTCTTGATGAAAGTGAAAGAGGAGAGTGAAAAAGTTGTCTTAAAACTCAACATTTAGAGAAGTAAGATCATGGCATCTGGTCCCATCACTTCATGGCAAATAGATGGGGAAACAGTGTCAGACTTTATTTTGGGGGGCTCCAAAATCACTGCAGATGGTGAATGCAGCCATGAAATTAACAGATGGTTGCTCCTTGGAAGAAAAGCTATGATCAACCTAGACAGCATATTAAAAAGCAGAGATATTACTTTACCAACAGAGGTCTGTCTAGTCAAAGCTATGGTTTTTCCAGTAGTCATGTTTGGATGTGAGAGTTGGACTATAAAGGAAGCTGAACACCAAAGAATTGATGCTTTTGAACTGTGGTGTTGGAAAAGACTCTGGAGAGTTCCGTGGACTGCAAGGAGATCCAACCAGTCCATCCTAAAGGAGATCAGTCCTGAATATTCTTTGGAAGGACTGATGCTGAAGCTGAAACTCCTGAATGTTCTTTGGAAGGACTGATGCTGAAGCTGAAACTCTTTGGCCACCTGATGCAAAGAACTGAGCCCTTAGAAAAGAGCCTGATGCTTTAGTTATTATCCTCAAATTTTCAAATGGTGAACCTAAAGGACATTTGGACAGAACATAGATTGGCAATTTTTTTTCTGTAAAGGGTTATATAGTGAAAAAAATTAGGCTTTGTGGTTCATATCACTTGTGTCACAGTGATTCAACTCTGCCATAATAGTGGCAATAAAGGAGCTATGCTTGTGTGCATGCTTAGTCACTCAGTTGTGTCTGACTCTTGGAGACCCTATGAACTGTATCCCACCAGGCTCCTCTGTCCATGGGATTCTCCACACAGAATACTGGAGTGGGTGACCATTCCCATCTCCCAGAGGTCTTCTTGACTCAGGAATCGAACCTGAGTCCCCTGCACTGCAGGCAGATCCTTTACCATCTTAGCCACCAGGGAAACCCCAAGAGGTCTAGACCGTGTGTAAATGGATGAATGTGACTGGCTTCCAATAAAATTTTATTAAAAATAAGACAGTGGGCTGAATTTGGCCCTGGGTCATAGTTTGCTGACCCTTGATCTGAAGATGGCATTATTCTATCAAGTCTGTGGATATAGTTCCCCCGTTGAATGACCTTTGCTTCATTTTTGAAAAGCAGAACAGAGGAGTGGTTTACAGGCCAAGTTCTGATGACAGATGTATCTGTATTCCAGTTGCATCTCTGTAACTTCCTGCCTGTTGGTGACCTTGGACAAGTAACCACCAGTGAGGTTATACATGTAATTGGAAGCAAATTCTTGTAAAGGAAGTAAAGGTTGACAGTATATTAGAGAAATGAAATAACACCAAGACTGGGGAATAAAAAAGAGCATACATTGCTCATCATTAATAGCTGTTTTGGTAGAAATAATTTGGTTAGAAGTCGGATACAATGAGTTAGGCATGACCATGAGATCAAGTGGAGGTGTAGTGCATGGAAGAAGTTTGCTGTTAGAGGAAAAGAAAAGAGTAGAGTTAGCTTCGTCAGTGGTTGCAGGGTTAAGAGCAGAGTTTATGCTTTGGGAGCTTACGGGCTCTTTTGCTGGTGGAGGGAGCTATTGGTGGGGCTGTGGAAGAGGACATGCTGCTGAGAATAGAGTTGGAGAGTTCACCCTTATTAAAAACTCTTCCCTTACAATCTGTAATGATGAAAAGAGGGAGGTGTATAACAGGTTATTTTTAGCAGCAGCATTTTCAGTGGAAGAAGAGTGATATTTGTTTAAAAAGAAAAAAAAGGAAGTGGTAATAATCCCTTGAAGGTAGAGTCATCTTTTTTTTTTTTAATCCGTCATTCAACTCAGAACAGGTCCTCTGCTGGGTGAGGAGTTCGAGGACTTGTCCGATGTAAGTAAGCAGGAGGGTCCTAACTGGCGTGCAGCGATGTTTGAGGTTTGAGGAGAGCATAGATGACTATGTCAAGAAGCATGTCTGGCACATCTGGTGATCTTTCTGACAAGTTTTCCCATAAAGCATTTGTCAGACACTGGCTCTTGGTGAGGTGATCTTGGCCGGATGCCTTGGGCCAGTGGGATTTTATCAGTGAAGCTAGAGAAACCTCGCGGCCATGGGATTCATTGCATAGGCCTACTCTGTGTAACTTTTTGTTGGGCCTCCTTATACCTTAGGCTGGAGAAGGAAATGGCAACCCACTCCAGTACTCTTGCCTGGAAAATCTCATGGATGGAGGAGCAAGGAGGCTACAGCCTGTGGGGTTGCAAAGAGTCAGACACAACCGAGTGACTTTACTTTCAATTTTCACATCTTAGGCATTGTATCAATCAGAATCACCCTATTTATATTGAAAAAGAATGAAGTTGAAGAAATTGAAAAGTGGCCAGAATGATTTATCTTTTACCTTGCATTTCTCTGTCTGTTGTCTAATTAGTCAAAAGCCTGAAAAAATGAATGGCTATATTTGCAAAGGTCAGTAGCTTTGTATTCTGTGTAACTAGGCGATAGAATGGGATTTAGAAGTCAAATATAACCTACTGAGAACATACTCTGTGTCTTTTGCTTGCAGAATTCATTCTGGTAAAAAAAAAAAATTGTACTGATCGAATTGACTTTATGATTCATTGTGAAAAGGGCACTTGTCCAGTACAGACAGGGACAAGTGAAATGACGTTATGTACAGATACCAGGCCTTTCTGGTGAAGTGTTTTCAGCCTTAGAAAAATTCTTTATGATATGTCTGACCTTTGGAGAATCAATTAAACTTGCTTAACATTCTGTCCCCAAACTTAATGAATATCTTAAAAGAAAATATGAATATGTTAATTGTATATTTATTATATACTTATATATGAGTTCAGCTTTGGGTTCTTCTAAGTGGTTATTAAGATAAAATTTTTATATTACTCTAATTACTGTCTAATTATTAATAAATAAAGTTAGGGAGCCCTAGCTAAGCAGCCGAACCTTAAGGAAACAAGGGAATAAATGTCTCACTGTAGGAGAAGGATTTATTAAGTGCCTGTGTGACCAGTGATTCTCCTTAACGGAGGGTAATAATTTGAAACCGAATCTGGATGCCTTGTACGCTCCTGGCTCCTGCGATGATGTTGCATCCAGTCCCTCTCAGAAGACAGAGCTGGACAGTATGTTTACAAGGCATAAACAGTGACTCAAACAAGTGTATTAAGTATTTCTGTCTTCCTAAATACATGAAATACCGTGGACTGACCCCATTCCCTCCAGTTCTAAGCAGATAGCAGTGTGTGTTCTAGGCTCCCCTCTTGGCATATTATAACTCTCTTCTCACCTGTGAGAAACCTCACCCAGTATTTTCAGTGTATTGATTTGTTCCATTCCCCGTTTATGTAGACAATTTCCTTCCCACCTCACATCTCCTTTTAGGTGTGCCGACCAAAAGCTTACCTCCCACAAAGGAGAAACCTTTTCTTTTGATTCTTAGTGTGTTTTTACTTTCACTTTCTGCTTCTCTTAGGCCTGATCAAGTTGTGTTTATTTATTCTCGCGTTTCTTTCTGTTTAGGTTTCTTTGTCAAAGTGATGTTTTATTTTTAATTCTTTCTTGAGTTCAGTCATTTCACTTCTGATTTTTCTAATTCTTATTTGTGGTGTTCTTTCATAGTGAGTATCATTTTTTAAATGTCCTCTAGCTTGTTTTGAAATAGCACAGTCTGCTTCTTAAGCATGTCTGTTTTCTTGCTCTTACTGTCTCTTTCTCTCTAGTAGTAGCTTTATTTCATTTTTTTGGCCATGCCATGTGGCATGTATGATCTTAGTTCCCTGACCAGGGATCAAATGCGTGCCCCCTGCGGTGGTAGCATGGAATCCTAGCCACTGGATCACCAGGGAAGTCCTGATCTTATTCTCTCTCGGCCTGCAATAATTTGACCTCAGTACTTTTTGGAATATTACTTTGTGGGATAATTTTTCCTGGATTTTTTTAATGATTAATTCAGGCAGCATTTTTAGCTTCACAGGATTCCTTCTGTTGTTTCACATGGTTCAGTAAGATGGTGACTTGCTTTCTGACTGTTTCCGGCACTGTTCTTCGCCTTATTTCTTCTAAGTGGTTATTAAGATAAAATTTTTATATTACTCTAATTACTGTCTAATTATTAATAAATAAAGTTAGGGAGACCTAGCTAAGCAGCCGAACCTTAAGAAAACAAGGGAATGAATGTCTCACTGTAGGAGAAGGATTTATTAAGTGCCTGTGTGACCAGTGATTCTCCTTAATAGAGGGTAATAATTAGAAACCGAATCTGGATGCCATGTACGCTCCTGGCTCCTGCGATGACGTTGCATCCAGTCCCTCTCAGAAGACAGAGCTGGACAGTATGTTTACAAGGCATAAACAGTGACTCAAACAAGTTTATTAAGTATTTCTGTCTTCCTAAATACATGAAATACCGTGGACTGACCCCATTCCCTCCAGTTCTAAGCAGATAGCAGTGTGTGTTCTAGGCTCCCCTCTTGGCATATTATAACTCTCTTCTCACCTGTGAGAAACCTCACCCAGTATTTTCAGTGTATTGATTTGTTCCGTTCCCCGTTTATGTAGACAATTTCCTTCCCACCCCTCATCTCCTTTTAGGTGTGCCGACCAAAAGCTTACCTCCCACAAAGGAGAAACCTTTTCTTTTGATTCTTAGTGTGTTTTTACTTTCCACTTTCTGCTTCTCTTAGGCCTGATCAAGTTGTGTTTATTTATTCTCGCGTTTCTTTCTGTTTAGGTTTCTTTGTCAAAGTGATGTTTTATTTTTAAATCTTGAGTTCAGTCATTTCACTTCTGATTTTTCTAATTCTTATTTGTGGTGTTCTTTCATAGTGAGCATCATTTTAAAAATGTTCTCTAGCTTGTTTTGAAATAGCACACTCTGCTTCTTAAGCATGTCTGTTTTCTTGCTCTTACTGTCTCTTTCTCTCTAGTAGTAGCTTTATTTTATTTTTTTGGCCATGCCATGTGGCATGTATGATCTTAGTTCCCTGACCAGGGATCAAATGCGTGCCCCCCTTCGGTGGTAGCATGGAATCCTAGCCACTGGATCACCAGGGAAGTCCTGATCTTATTCTCTCTCGCCACAATAATTTGACCTCAGTACTTTTTGGAATATTACTTTGTGGGATAATTTTTCCTGGATTTTTTTAATGATTAATTCGGGCAGCATTTTTAGCTTCACAGGACTCCTTCTGTTGTTTCACGTGGTTCAGTAAGATGGTGACTTGCTTTCTGACCGTTTCTGGCACTGTTCTTCGCCTTACTTTTTTTTTTTTTTAATTACCTGTCCATTTTGATTACGTTCCTAGCGCTTTCTCATTACCGGGGCATCCTTTCCTAGAAGGGAGCCCTGAGGCGTCAGTGTTGTAAGGGCCTTGGGACTCTGACGTGCCAGCCTCACGCTTCTCACCACTGTGGACTCCCGTGTTCACTTGCTGTTGAGGTAGGTGAGGCCCTCCCAGGCTCAGCTGCTCTTTCCAGATTTATTTTCCAGATGAATATCTGTTGGCTCTTACAGAGTTTTCAGGGCAGAGCTCTCAAATACATTCCTGCTGCCATCTTCCCTCCTTCCTACAGCATGCCTGACACCAGGTGGACTTTGTAGCTGTTGGTGGCCTTTCCCATCCACTTGAATTTTGGAATTTATGGGTGTACTTCATCACTTAGTTCTGTTGAAAATGTTCTCAGTGAGTTTGAGTTATGCCATCTAGTTGCTCTGTCCGTTTTTATGGGGGGATTTGGAAAAACCCAGTAACTATGCTGGCGTCGCTGCTGTGATCTTCCCAGAATCCCCTTCAGTCTCTCCCCTTCGGTCTCTATATTCTTCATGTTAAGTATAAAATTCAGTGAGATGAATTAGTTAAAGACAAATCATATGAACCATTAAAAATCTTACCTGTGTATTATTTGAACTAGATGAAGCATATATGTGGATATATTTTTTCTGGATCACGCTGGTAAAATACCAGTGTGGTTTTGAATTTAAAGGACACATACTTTCTATTTGAGCTTCCCTCGTGGCTCAGTGTTAAAGAGTCTGCCTGCAATGCAAGAGACCCAGGTTTGATCCCTGGGTCGGGAAGATCCCCTGGAGAAGGAAATGCAACTCACTCCTGTATTCTTGCCTGGGAAATCCCATGGACAGAAAAGCCTGGCGGGCTACCGTCCATGAGGTCGCAAAGAGTCAGGTGCGACTGAGTGACTAAACAACGACAAAGGTATTTTGAAGTAATTTGATAGAAATGTAAAGATTCAGGACTGAAAATCAATATGTGAGTTCTTTGGGTAAGAAATAATTTCTTCCCGTCTAATATGATTGGGAAATCTGCTCTTTATTAGACCATACAACATATTTTCAAAGTTCTTAACTTTTGTAGCCTCTGTTAGAAAATAATTGAATCGGTCTAGTTCAGGAAACTTTCATTGACCCTTAGGTACTGTTTTAGGCCCTCGAGAGCCCAGATGAATAAGTCATGATATTCACCCTCAGGAAATATAAACAGATAAGTGCAGTGCAATGCAGTAGTGAGACGGCTGAGGAGACCCAGAAAGTATTGCAGATTCCTAGCCTGGGCTGACGTGATCAGGACTGGCTTCTTGGAGGAGGGAGCGTTGAAGAATGAGTGGAGTATCGTCAGGTCGGGGGTGTGGGTGGGTGGTGTGTGTTCTGGGAGTAGTGGGTGGCAGGTGCAGGGAGGGGAGTGGGGACTGACCTGTGTGCTAAGTGGAGCTGGGGGCCAGCCAAAGACACACAGGCGGTAGGGGGAAGCGAGCCATCCGGGTGTACCTGGCAAGCCCTAAAGCATTCTCTCTCACCGCAGTAGCTTTCAAACTTAAACAAGAAGTAGCGTTAGAATCCTTCCCTCAAAAAGAACTTTTTGTGAAAGCCAGTATGGCCATCAGATCTGAGGATACAGTGGGGAGAGTATTAGTTGAAGGATGGTTTGTGAGCTGTATTTGGCAGGATCTGCTGGGCTTCCCTGGTGGCTCGGCTGGTAAACAGTCCACATGCAAATGCAGGAGACCCCGGTTCAATTCCTGGGTCAGGAAGATCCCCTAGAGAAGGGAACGCTACCCACTTCCGTATTCTTGGGCTTCCCTGGTGGCTCAGCTGGTAAAGAATCCCCTGCAATGTGGGAGACCTGGGTTCAATCCCTAGGCTAGGAAGATCCCCTTGAGGAGGGCATGGCAACCCATTCCAGTATTCCTGCCTGGAGAATCCCGTGGACAGAGGAGCCTGGCAGGTTACAGGCCATGGGGTCACAGAGAGTCGGACAGGACTGAGTGACAGGGCACGGCACACATGGTTTGTTAGGCAGAGTGGGTAAGGGAGGGTAACTCAGGGCTCTGCCCGGTGTGAGGGAGAATGTGGGGTCAGCTTTTGCGGGGCTGACACAGAGTTGCTTTGTGTATGATGTGGGGTAGGGAGAACTTGAGGGAGGGGTGTGGTGGTGGGTATCCAGGTGGAGGAATCACCCGGGCCCACGGCGTAGCAGACGAGGTCCCTCAGAGAGAGCAGATGGGCTGAGAGAGACTCAAGATCCCGACCCGAAGGGGAGGAGAGGAAACGTGGAGAGCAGGGGGTGAGAGGAGAACCTAGAGGAATGCGGACTTGCAGACAGGGAGTTGGGCGTTTCCGGAAGGGCAGAGCGATCAGCTGTACCAAACGCAGGCAGTGATGACCGTAGAAGGACTGAGACGTGTGTGTCCGTGAGGTCACTAGGGTTCTTTTCCAGAACTGTTCTCCCAGGATGTGTGGGCCAGCAGCTGGATTGCGGTGGGTTCAGGAGTGAATGGGCTTCCCTGGTGGCTCAGACGATAAAGAATCTGCCTGCAGTGTGGGAGACCCTAGTTCAGTTCCTGGGTCAGGAAGACCCCCTGTAGAAGGGAATGGCTCCCCACTCCAGTATTCTGGCCTGGAGAATCCCATGGACAGAGGAGCCTGGAGGGCTATAGTCCATGGGGTCGCACAGAATTGGACATGACTGAGCGACTGTAAGTTCACTTCAAGGACTGAATGGGAAATGTGGAAATAGACAAAGCAAGTGCAGAACACTTTTGAAAAGGTTGCAGGAGAAAGAGGATAGCCAGAGGGGAATGCAGTCTTGGAAACAGGTTTGAGTGCAGATTAAGGGTACAGAGCCAGGGGAGAGAGGCAGATTCATGATCAGGATCCGGAGGAGATAACTGGTGACTCTGGGTTGCACGTGGGATGGGAAGAAGGCAGAGGGAAGGCAGTTGGCTTTGACCTGGGGGAGGAAAGCTTCATTTTCTGAAACTGAGTGTTAAGGGAAGGCGCCGTCTCTGTGACATGAAAGGGCACGTGCTAATGGAGGAGCTGCAGAACTTCCCCGGAAGACCCCGCCTTGATTGCTAGGGAAGGTGCCTCAGTGACCTGTGGATTTCCAGCTCAGACGAAACCGCCTGCTGGAGGAAGATGCCACCTAGGACTGTCATAGCTGGAGAGAAGAACTTAGGGCCTAGCTACAAAAGTACCGAAAGACAGACTGACTCTCTTGATAGAGGCCAGTGCAGCCAATGACTCGGAGTGGAAGCCAGTGCTGTTTATCATTCTGAAAACCCTAGAGCCCTTAAGAAACAGGGAGAATCTCCTCTGCCTGTGCTCTGTGAATGGAACAACAAAGCACAGCCATTTACAGCACGGTTTACTGAGTATTTTAAGCCCAGCATTTGAGATGGTAGTTTGGCTACCTGATGTGAAGAGCTGACTCATTAGAAGAGACCCTAATGCTGGGAAAGATTGAAGGCAGGAGGAGAAAGGATGACAGAGGATGCGGCGGCTGGATGGCATCACTAACTCAATGGACATGAGTTTGAGCAAGCTTCGGGAGATGGTGAAGGAAAGGAAAGCCTGCCGTGCTGCAGCCCATGGGGTCGCAGAGAGTTGGGCACGACTGAGCGACTGAACAGCAGCGACTGAGACTACCCGAGACTGTGTTGCCCAGAGTGAAAAGGTGCCTTTCAAAGTCCGGCTGCCTGTTGACAGTGCGCCCGGCGGCTGCCTAAGAGCACTGCCGAAGACGCACAGAGAGCCACACTGTTTCATGCCTGTTACCCCCACACCCATTCTGCAGCTCATGGACTAAGGGGGTAATTGCAACTTGTAAATCTTCTCATTTAAGAAATGCATCTTGTGAGGCTGTAGCTGTTATATTTGGCATGTTTGGTGCTTCCTCTGATGGATCTGGGCAGAGTAAACTGAAAACCCCTGAAAAGACTTCACTTTCTAGATGCCATAGGACGTTTGTGATTCACTACAGTGCGCCCGGCGGCTGCCTAAGAGCACTGCCGAAGACGCACAGAGAGCCACACTGTTTCATGCCTGTTACCCCCACACCCATTCTGCAGCTCATGGACTAAGGGGGTAATTGCAACTTGTAAGTCTTCTCATTTAAGAAATGCATCTTGTGAGGCTGTAGCTGTTATATTTGGCATGTTTGGTGCTTCCTCTGATGGATCTGGGCAGAGTAAACTGAAAACCCCTGAAAAGACTTCACTTTCTAGATGCCATAGGACGTTTGTGATTCACGAGAAGAGCTCAAAATATCAGCTTTCATAGGAGCTTGGAAGAAGTTCACCCCAACCCTCAAGGATGCCTTTGAGCGGTTCTAGACTTCAGTGGAGGAAGAAACTGCAGATGTGGTGGAAATGGCAGCAGAGGGAGAGTTAGAAGCGGAGCCTGAGGATGTGAGCGGGCTGCTGCCTCCTCGTGGTGAAACTTGCGCAGATGAGGAGTGGTTTCTGCAGATGAAATCTACTGCTGGTGAAGATGTTGGAAGATTTCTGAAACGACTACAAAGGATTTAAACTGTGACATTAGACTTCACTTTCTAGATGCCATAGGACGTTTGTGATTCACGAGAAGAGCTCAAAATATCAGCTTTCATAGGAGCTTGGAAGAAGTTCACCCCAACCCTCAAGGATGCCTTTGAGGGGTTCTAGACTTCAGTGGAGGAAGAAACTGCAGATGTGGTGGAAATGGCAGCAGAGGGAGAGTTAGAAGCGGAGCCTGAGTATGTGAGCGGGCTGCTGCCTCCTCGTGGTGAAACTTGCGCAGATGAGGAGTGGTTTCTGCAGATGAAATCTGCTGCTGGTGAAGATGTTGGAAGATTTCTGAAACGACTACAAAGGATTTAAACTGTGACACACGCTACGTTCATAAAGCAGCAGCAGAGTTGGGAGATTGTCTCTCAATTTTGAAAGAAGTTCTGTGAGTAAAATGCTGTCTAACAGTGTTACCTGCTAGAGAGGGATCGTTAATGAGAGGACCAAGTCCATCGATACAGCAAACTGCGTCTTTGTCTTATTTTAAAAAATTGTCACAGTCACCCCAGCTTCAGCAGCCATCACCTTGGAAAGGTCAGTGCCCATGAGCATCGCGGCAGACCCTCCACCGTCAAATAGATGACGACTTCCTGAGGGCTCAGGTTACGGTTAACAGGTTTTTGGTTTGTTTGTTTTTTCAATTTTGTTTAGCAATAGCGTGTTTTTAATTTGGTAGGTACAGTTTTTAGGCATAATGCTGTTACGCTTACAGTGTGGTTTAAACATAACGTGCCTGTGCACCAGGAAACCACTTCATTGCAATGTCACTCGCTTGATTGCGGTGGTCTGGAAGGATGCCTGTACGTTCAGAGATCTGTCCATTCTTCTTCCACACATCTCTCTCTTCTTAGTTTGTGTCTAGACACCTGTTTTGCTTAATCACAGTCACACCTCAGTCCCCTAGGAGCAGTCAGCCTTGGTGAAAGTCACGCTTTCTCTGGGAGTGGATGGGTTTAGAGGAAGGGGTGGGACAAAGACAAAGGAGGGGATTCACGGTCATAAAGCAGGATGCTAGGTTTTCACAGTCTGAAGTAAATTGGCTCCCAATCTTTTCACCTATATTTTGGTAAATGTAGTACAGGTGACCCTTAAGAACAGGGGTTTGAGCTGTGCGGGTCCACTTGGAACCTTTTTTAATGGTAAACACCACAGCACTCCAGTCCAGGAGTGGTGGAATTTGTGGGTAAGGGGAACCATGGTTATAGAGGGCTGACTGTAAATTACACGCGGAGCTTTGACTGCTTGGATGGTGGACGCGCCCAGCCTCCGAGTTTTTCCGGGGTGAGCTGTCTCCGCTGTCCGCAGCGTGTGGAGCGGCCTTGCTCCATCACCCACCCCTCCCCAAGGCCTGCGCCCGGCTACTGCCACTCACCTCAGGAGCCTCGGTTTAACGACCACTACTTCGGCAAAGCTGCTGAAGGCTTTCAGGTGATGCCGCTGAGTCTGGTAGACTCAGCTGAGCCTTCTCAGACGCTCTGGCGCTTGGCTTGTGTGTCTGGCCTGGTGCTCGCTCTCGTGTCCCGGTACAGGGAAGCAGGAGATGTGCTTGCTTACGCGCTGTGCCTCCGTCGGGGCTTCTTCACGTTAGCACTGCTGGACGTCTGGGAGTGTAGTGCCCTCTTCTCGGGACTGTCCTGTGCAAGGCAGCATGTTTCCTGGCGCCCGCAGCCTCCGCCCACCACACGCCAGCAACACCCTCTCCAGAGGTGACTCCTGAAGATGTCTGCAGACGTTGCCAGTGTCCTTTGGGGTTTGGGGGGGGGGAACCGCCCCTGGCTGAGATCCACCACTTTCTATCTAAGCTCCTCAAAGGACCGTTTGCTTTTTTTCGTGTTTCCAGCGCCCAGCAGTGCTCGCTGCATTATAGTGAGCAAGCCACTACTTGAAGGTTGATTAATGTCAGGTGAGTTCACCTTTTCCCTCATCTCCCAGCCCTCCATCTCTGAGTCTCTGCAGAAGGGACACTGAGAACCTCTTGATGTCTAGAATCAAAGGTCAAGTAGATACAGGAGGGCCTGAACTTCCTGCCCCATCCTGACTACTGACAAGCTGTGAAACCAGTGTGACTGACTAACCTCCTAGCTTCCATTTGTTTTCAGCTTTAAAGCGTGTGTGTGTGTGGTGGTGGTGGTGTAATGTAATGAAGTTAAATGACAACGTGTTTGCAAACATTGATCTCAGTAGATATTCAGCGCACACTTGTTTGATCCTCCTGATTGATTGATTGATTGATTGATGGCATTCATTCGGCCAGTATTGAGCGCGGACGCTGAGAGGGCGCCAGGCGAGATCAGTGGAAAGTGTGTTAGTCTCGCCTGCACCCCACAGACCCTGGCCCCGAGGAGTTCCTGCTCCAGTGTGGGGGGCACCGGGCAGTTCACTGGGGCGAGCTTTCGTCTAGACCGTGGGAGCCGGGTGCGACAGAGCCCAAGGAGACCAATCGCCCTGCAGGGTTGCTGGGAAGGCTTTTCTGAAGGGTCGCTTGCCTAGAGGCTTGACATCTGGAAGAAGCTTGGACAGGAACATCCCAGGCATAGAAAGGGGCGCGTGCAGATGTGGGCAGGGCAGTGATCGGGCCAGAGACCGCAGCGTGTGCTGAGGCCAGTGGTGGGAGAAGAGGGTAGATGCCCAGGTGGCGCTGTGGTAAAGAATCCGGCTGCCGACGCAGGAGACGCAGGTGCGATCCTTGCTTCTGGAAGATGCCCTGGAGGAGGCACGGCAACCCTCGCCCGTGTTCCTGCCTGTAGAATCCCATGGACAGAGGAACCGTATAGGCCACAGTCCACGGGGTCTCAAAAAGCTGGACATGGCTGAGCACAGGCAGAGGATCGACGCGTGTGAGTCTTTCTGAGATCAGAGTCCTCACCACAGTGGCCCAGGAGCAGTCAGAGAGGTTTTCTGTTTCCTTTTCACTTTGTTAGCGCTTAGTCCTGTCTTCTCTTACACATCAGTCACCCAGAATCGCATTGTATTTCCATTCTTTCACAAATGTGTTGAGTTTTGTATACAAAATAGAAGCCCTTCAGTTTCTTTCCTTAAAACAGTTTCTCTCCTTTAGTGGTTTAAACTTTTCACATGTGTCTTTATCATATTCATTTGCAGTATTGAAAAAAGTAAGCTGGATATTATTATCCCTGTTTTCCTAGCAAGAGAAACACTGCTTGTTTCTCTTAGCTTTAACAACAGCTCTCTGAAGTAGGTAGTCTCTTTTATTTTGGAGATGGAAGAAGTAATGCTGGAGACGTCTAGTGGTTTGTGTAAAGATCTAATAGAGAAGTGGGAGGAGTGGGGGCCCCGCCTCCAGGGCTCCAGGTCTCGTTACTCGGTCCCTTGGTCCTTTGGGAAGAGTCGCAAGTCATTCCCCTTGTGCTAGTGTTGTGGAAAGTTAGCATATTGATCTTGGAATATCTTAATATGTTAATGCCATTTGGTTGTTATTGTTATTCCAATATTATCCCCTAAGACCTGGCCTGTAGAAATATCTTTAGAGGAAAGTTTCTTTATAAAAAGTGGTTTTATTTAACCCATAATTAACTTGTAATTTATATTTTATTTATGTCATGAAATAAATTATAGTACAGTGTAAAACCTTGGCACATCCCAGGTGGCTGGGTGGTAAAAGAATCCACCTGCTGATCCAGGAGACTCCTGTTTGACCCCTGGGTCAGGAAGATTCCCTGGAGGATGAAATGGCACCCCACTCCAGTGTTCTTGCCTAGAGAATCCCATGGACAGAGGAGCCTGACAGGTCCATGGGGGTCACAGAGTCCAGCATGACTGAGCATGCACGTGTGTGCACACACACACACACATACATAAGACCTTAAAACTTTAATAACTAAAATACCTCTTTTTGGTTTATGCTTATTAATATACTTGTTAATGAAAACACATGAAAGGAAGTGAAATAACATCATCCAATGAATATCTTGTAATTCACACCTAATCACAACATCCCATTCTATCCAAAATCAGATATTTAGAGTAAGTATATTGTCTCAGTTCAGTTCAGTTCAGTCGCTCAGTCGTGTCTGACTCTTTGCGACCCCATGAATCGCAGCACGCCAGGCCTCTCTGTCCATCAGCAACTCCCGGAGTTCACCCAGACTCAACGTCCTTCGAGTCAGTAATGCCGTCCAGCCATCTCATCCTCTGTCGTGCCCTTCTCCTCCTGCCCCCAATCCCTCCCAGCATCAGGTCTTTTCCAATGAGTCAACTCTTCGCATAAGGTAATTCCAACTTAAAACAGGATTCTCTGAGGGAAAGCTCATCTTACTGTTTTCCTAACTGTCAGTGTGCAGTGACAGCAATGCGACAGCAGAGGGCACCAAATCTCCATCTCAGTCTTAACACATTTTCTCGGTGGTTAATTTTTTGTGTTTCCTTCTTCCCTCCTTGTCTTCCTTATTCCCTGCCTTCCTTCCCTTTCCGCAATCCTTAAAATCATTGACATTAAAACTCTACTTTTTAAAATAGCAGATGGTGGGATTTTCCTCCTTACTGAATTTTAGAATGTTTTAAAAGTACATTAAGACATCATTGTTTTTATTTGTTGAAACTTTTGTGTTCAACATTATGCATCAGATTTCAGAAGTTCTTTTAAAGGTCCTTATTCAATAAAATATTCTATCCATAATCAAGAATAAATTATTCATTTTTCTTACAAATTTATTCTTAAATAATAAGCTAGTACTCTATACTTGCTGCTGCTGCTGCTAAGTCGCTTCAGTCGTGTCCGACTCTGTGCGACCCCATAGACGGCAGCCCACCAGGCTCCCCGTCCCTGGGATTCTCCAGGCAAGAACACTAGAGTGGGTTGCCATTTCACTCTCCAATGCGTGAAAGTGAAAAGTGACAGTGAAGTCGCTCAGTCATATCTGACTCTTAGCGACCCCAAGGACGGCAGCCTACCAGGCTCCTCTGTCCATAGGATTTTCCAGGCAAGAGTACTGGAGTGGGGTGCCATTGCCTTCTCTGACTCTATACTTAGTTCCTAAAAGTTATCTAGAGCATATATTACAAATGATATCTACATAGTTGTTTTATAAAATATATTAATATTTTTAAATATGTATCTTTTCTTATATTCTATTTTAGAACTCTGTATTTGTAGAGGCTTGTGTGTATGTGTGTGTTAGATAACATTTCCTAGTCTTATTAGTATCCTTCATCTCTGGTTTCAGAGGAGATTCCAAATTAAAAAAAAAAAAATCATCCATTTTCTTCTTTCCACTTTAACCATCAAAGTCAGCTGATGTTTAATGCTAACTTCATAAATCAAGTTAATGTTTAGGTAGAAATCTGAACTGTTTGATATTATAATTATAGGTTGAACTCAGGACTCTTTCAGGAAAAACAATGAATTATTTTACCAGGTAACTTTAAAAATTGTCCCCAAATCATGACATTAAAAAACAGTTGAGAAATAAGTAAGCTTTTAAATTGGGACCACTGAAGTAAATGGTGCAAGAGTAAAATTATTGCCAGTGTTCCAATTGTCTCTTAGTCACTGGATAAGATGAAATACAGCTGGAGTATCAATATATCATCGGTTTTAGTCGACACAGTTATCAGGTGTTTCAGCAGAGATGACTTAACCAGGCATGTATTCAAATGTATAATAACCGTAAATGCTGTAGAAAAGATAATACCATTTCTCCTCTGCAGATTGTAAGATGACTGGTTTGGTTTTTGTCTGTCGCTGTTGCTGGGGGCTGCTGCTTTACGCTGTGCGTGTGTGTGCGTGTGCGGAACAATCCCTGCGGTTGAAGACAGGTTGATCCCGTGATCACAGTTCTGTCACTTGGCTTGGGTTTTCACTTGAGACACAGTTTTAGCCGCTGCTCTTCATGTGATTGCCACAGGTTCACTGTCAGTGATGACCAGGCAGCGCAACAATTTTTTCTTACTTTTGCATTTCTGTAATGTTTTAGGTCGAGTCCCTTATTTGTCTGAAATGGCTAAATCTGTATTTTCCCATGTACAGAAGACAAAGAACTTACAGTAAAAGATCAAATATATCTGTCTGATTAGCTTCGTAAGTGTATATGTGATTTGTATTTACCATTGGGTTTTACTTACCATTTCATTTGTATATTCCACATGATTTAGCTTTTCTGTTGGCCTTTTTCAAGTAAGTTTTAACATTATTGCCTTAAGTACAGAGGATTTTTTTTTTTTTTCTCTCAAGCATATTGTAGAAAGTGGGCATTCTGCAAATATTTGCTGAGTTGAATCTAATCTCCTCCATGATAATGCAAAAATGAGTTTGTGAGCACACATTTCAGACGTTCTTTAATAAAGGTGACAGAGCAAACATACTAACATTGCTGTTAAAGCATTTCCAGGATCAGGTGGCCTGTTCTTGAAACTGTTAAGAATATAAGATGATTGAAGGAGTTAGTTGGCTCTATGCGTTGTGTATCTTATGGTTAAGCCAAGAGGTCCTTGGAGTTTGCTAGATGTTTTTGTTTATTTTTCTTCAGTTAATCTTAGTGTAGTACGCTGGATATCAGCATGCCAGTGATCAGCTCTGCCATCTTCATGCATGTAGCTAATTTTTCTTTTTAAGAAACTTTTTATTTTGTATTAGACTATAACCAATTAACAATGTTGAGATAGTTTCAGGTAAATAGCAAAGGGATTCAGCCACAGATAGACATGTATCCATTCTCCCCCCAGACTCCAGTCTTATCCAGGCTACAAGGCAACACTGAGCTGAGTTCTCTGTGCTGAGGCAAGGTTGAGCTGAGTTCTCTGTGCTGAGGCAAGGTTGAGCTGAGTTCTCTGTGCTGAGGCAAGGTTGAGCTGAGTTCTCTGTGCTATATAGTAAGTCCTTGGTGGCGGTCTATTTTAAATATAGCAGTGTGTGGTAGTGGTGCTTTAGTCGCTAAGTTGTGTCCAACTCTTGCAATCTGTGGACTGTAGCTGCCAGCCTCCTCTGTCCACGGGATTCTCCAGGTAAGAATACTGGAGCGGGTTGCCATTTCCTTTTCCAGGGGATCTTCCCAACCCAGGAATTGAACCCAGGTCTCCTGCATTGCAGGCAGATTCTTTACCGACTGAGCTATGAGGGAGATAGCAATGTGTACATGTGGCTAAAATCTTACCCTCACAACTTCGCTTGTGTCTATATTTTGTTGTAATAAGACTTTGCTAGGCAGTGAAATCCATGGCCAGGCGTTACAGGTCATACGCGGGACTTGGTGATGTTAGAAGTTCTAGTTCATCTGCAGGACGCGGGCTTGAGCCTTCTTCTGCTCTCTTTCCTCCTGTCTCCCTCTGTTCTCATCTGCTTTCATTGTTGTTTGCCTTCTTTCTCTTTTCCCTCTCTTTTTATGGCTGTGGATTGCCATTAGATACAGTTTTTGCCATAATGATACAATCAGTAGGACCAAGAGGTTGATAAGAGGAGTCGCACACAGTCAGGCCCAGATACCAGGGTGCCAGATCCCAGATAACCTTTCAGCTGTCCGAGCACACAGGCTGTCTGCTGGCACACCTCCCAGAGAGAGGCGGCACCTGGGCAGGTCCCAGGTGCTGAGAGGGGCGCGTGTGGTTGGCATCAGAGGAGGGAGCTTCAGGGACGACCTTGTGTCCTCATTCTGGCAGCTCTTGCTGCTTCAAGAATTACTGAGCGTGCTTGGTTTTTTTGTTGTTGGTTTTTTTAATTTACTCTTTGGTAGTAATGGCTTCTCTTTCTCCTAACATAATTTTGTAGATTTTTTAACTGGAAAGACAGTATTTACTAAAGTACTGTGTTTTACCTAATGTTGTTATTCCCTCAAACCTCGTGCCACATCTGCCTACCTAATATTGATATAAAATACATTTTGCCGTGCCACAACCGGCCCTAAGGCCCAGCACAGCGCCCAGGTTATAGCATCAGCTCAGTATGTGTTAGCTCTCATTGTTAATAGCTTTGATATTCATGATACTTTAGGTCTAATGTTTTTATTATAAATATGTAATTTAATGTCTCACTCCATCCAGTTAGCGTCAGAGGTGCACAGCGTTAAGCACAGTGATGTCACGCAGTCAGTGTTTGAAAAAGCAAATAGGAAAGTGGTGCGAGAAGTAAGGCAGTAGACAATCACCCCGGCCTGTCTTCCATTTCCTGGTGCGATTGCATACTTCTGTCGCGCTCATCTGGGGGCCTTCTGTTTCCTTCAAGCTTGTATTCGTGACCTGGATCTATTCTTTTCAGCCAACATTGCTGGTAGAGGAATAGTTATAAAACTAGATTCGATCACATTAGTCCCCTTATTAAAGTCTTTAGGTAATAGTCCCATACTTCGGGCTTCCCTGGTGGCTCACATAGTAAAGTGTCTGCCTGCAGTGTGGGCGACCCGGGTTTGATCCCTGGGTCGGGAAGATCCCCCTGTAGAAGGAAGCAGCAACCGCACTCCAGTCCTCTTGCCTGGAGAATCAATCCCATGGATAGAGAAGCCTGATGGGCTACAGTCCATGGGGTCGCAAAGAGTCAGACACGACTGAGCGACTTCACTTTCTTCTTTCTCTTTTTCTCATGCTTTACTGTAGAAAGTCATCTCAGGTTTTCATTAGGCAGATTCTGATCCATTCCAAGAGACACGGATTCGGGTCTGATACTTGGCCCCAGAACCCGTACTTTAGCAAACATCCCTGATGTTCTCCGGGAAGCACTGCGTTAGTGGCTCCTGAGCCTGCTCGAGAACGTTCCGAAGCCTCAGTGTGGGCCTCTCTGCTCTCAGCGAGCCGTGCCTTGCGCTCTTTGCCTCGGTCACCGACACCAACGCCCATCCTGTGCTGTCTCCTGCCTTCCTCCCTTCTCACTCTTCTGCCCTTCCGAAGTTCGAGTTAGCCCTTTGGTGAGGAGCCCCTGACACCCGAGGTGGACTCAGTACTTTGTTTTTCTTATCGTGCCTTCCAGTGTTCTTTATTTGTAACACCATTCATACTGCATAGTCAGGTCATTATTTGTCAGTTTTGGGTTCCATAGCTAGAAAATCATCTTATTTATCTTTGTATCCTTAGTGCCTTGCACAAACATAGATGAATGTGGCGTAAATGAATGAAATACTGGGATGGGATTCAGAAAATCTTTTTTTTTTTTTACTTCCTATTTTGTGTAGTGGAAATTTATCATACACTTATGCACCTTAGGTTCTTAAGCTATAGTATGGAAATAATATTTATTTTCTGCCTTCCTTTAAACACCATATGTTCAGTTCAGAGCAGAGGTTTGTACAAAGTGAGCAGAATTAGTGATACTTCTGGAAATAAGTTTTGAAACAACAGCCACTTGAGCTGCTGCTTGAAGGGTGAGGGAGGTATGGCTTGAGTGACAGCAGTGAGAATGAGAAACGGATGCCATCCTGGCATGAGCCACGCAGACACAAATGCCTTGGCCGCGTGGTTCTGGAAGGCACAGGTGGCTTAGTTTGGCTTCAGTGGAAGAGTGTAGGGTCATAGTTAGAGATGAGGAGAAGGCAATGGCACCCCACTCCAGTACTCTTGCCTGGAAAATCCCATGGACGGAGGAGCCTGGTAGGCTGCAGTCCATGGGGTCGCGGAGAGTCGGACACGACTGAGTGACTTCACTTTCACTTTTCACTTTCATGCATTGGAGAAGGAAATGGCAACCCACTCCGGTGTTCTTGCCTGGAGAATCCCAGGGATGGGGGAGCCTGGTGGGCTGCCGTCTATGGGGTCGCACAGAGTCGGACACGACTGAAGCGACTTAGCAGCAGCAGCAGTTAGAGATGAAATTGGAGGAGTAGGCGGTCATCTATTTTGGAGGCTGTTTTGTGCTTTGCAAAGAAGTCTTTGCTTTGCAAAGATTTTATCCCTGGGTTATAAAATGCTGTTGAAGCCTCTTAAGCAGGAAAGGAACGTAGTCAGGTGGGAGGAGGACTGAGATAGAAGAGAGACCATGTAAAGGGAGTTAGTGTAATGTTGTGACAGAAGAGTTGATTAGCACCTTAAAATAGTTCTGCAAAGGTTTTTATAATGTTGTTTGTTTATTTTGCCAGGTATTCCAGTAGGCGTGGGATTGCACACGATGAGTAAGACATAGTTCCTATAGAGAACAGGAACATGTAAATACATAAAATAGCTAATTATATAAACACAGCCAAGGCGTACAGGTTTGTGATGTGTATAAAAGATGTTATGGGAACGGGGTTCGCAGTTGGACGGGGGAGCCTGGTGGGCTGCCGTCTATGAGGTCGCACAGAGTCAGACACGACTGAAGCGACTTAGCAGCAGCAGCAGTTAGAGATAAAATTGGAGGAGTAGGCGGTCATCTATTTTGGAGGCTGTTTTGTGCTTTGCAAAGATTTTATCCCTGGGTTATAAAATGCTGTTGAAGCCTCTTAAGCACGAAAGGGACGTAGTCAGGTGGGAGGAGGACTGAGATAGACGAGAGACCATGTAAAGGGAGTTAGTGTAATGTTGTGACAGAAGAGTTGATTAGCACCTTAAAATAGTTCTGCAAAGGTTTTTATAATGTTGTTTGTTTATTTTGCCAGGTATTCCAGTAGGCGTGGGATTGCACACGATGAGTAAGACATAGTTCCTATAGAGAACAGGAACATGTAAATACATAAAATAGCTAATTATATAAACACAGCCAAGGCGTACAGGTTTGTGATGTGTATAAAAAATGCTATGGGAACTGGGTTCGCAGTGGATTAACTTTCCCTGGGAGAATTAGGATCCTGACGGAAGAGAAGGGGTTGGAGTGGAGCCAAGAAAAGTATGTTGGGTAAAGAAACAAGGGCATTGATATCTTGTGGTTTTTTAACTGTTATTTTCTCAACAGCTAGTTTGAGTCAGTTTTCCCTTGTATTCCTTGACTATTTGTCTCTTTTATTGTGAATTGTCCTTGACCTTTATGATATCTTTCCCTTTTATTTTGGCACTCATTTTTTTTATATAGATTGTAACTTTATCAGTCTTATTTGTGGTGCATTTTTATTCCTATTTCTTACTTGCCTTCAATTTTTCTAGTAGTAAATTTGAAATTTAGGTCTGTGTGGTAAGTCCTTTCTCATCTTGAGATCAGATATATTCACCTATATTTTGATTTAGTTTTTTAATTTTGTATTTTTCATTTCTCCTAATAACCCATGATAATGGGGCAGTTTTTTGGCAGGAGACTGACATGATTAGATTTGCTTTTCAGAAGGAAGTGTTGTGGCTCGGCAGAGATTGGATGGGAGTGAGGAGAGACAAAGGGCGGGGAATCCATTTTGGAAGAGAGAAAAGAAGGGTCTGAATGTGGCGGTGGTGATGGTGGCGACAGAGAGAATGATTCTCAACCGTGACTTGGGAGACGCAGCAGGTTTAGTGGGAGGGTGGAGGTTAGGACACAGTAAATACAAGGTTCTGGTGGGATGTCCAGGTACAAGCAGTGGGAAATACACAGGATTGAAACTCCTTCAGGAGCTGGTCTGGCTGGTGATGGAAACTAGGGAACCATTATAAACAGGTGATAGTTCTGTTGAGGGAGGAAGAATGAGTTTTCAGGGCATCTAAGAGTGGTCAGAATTAGAAGTTTCAGCAAGAAGATATTCTCTGGGAATCTCTTTTTATACTTTCTCAGCAAAATCAACAATGTCAGAAATAATGAATACAGTCAGAGATATGCAAAGAGATTAATGAGGAGAGGGACCAAAGAGTTTCCATTGGATTAATCTACTACTTTCCTTACATTTGGCTAAAAGGGGCAGTAGACTGGGAAAGAAAGAAAGAAGGAACATGGTCAAACACTAGCACTTTTGAAGAATGCAAGTAGGCTTGAACATGCTCTCTGTTGAGGGAAAAGAATCTACGAACAGGGAGAGACTGAAGGTAAAGTAAAAGAGGAATCTGGAGCAGTGACTGAAAGGATGACCAGTTGTGATGAATGGATTATTCTTTCAGGTGGAACAGTAGTAGCTTATTCTCAGATATAGAATTTGCATTCAAGTTATTGAAACAATTTTTAACCTGCTCGACGAATAGAAAGACTCCCTACTTCAATAATACAATTTCATTTCTTTTAAAAACACTGACAATTCTATAATTATTTCAGCTTGGCCTTCTTCTAATTGTAAGTTCATATCTTTTACGTGCTGCTGATTGACAAAGCTGCTTTGTTCCTTTTAATGATAGAGGTACCTAAAAAAACAGCTTAGTAAGCATCTAAATTCCTTCAACTACGTATTGTTCATTAATGAAGGCATGACATGAAATACTTTGAATTGTAACCATCTTTTCGAAATATCTGTTGCAGGGAAATTTACCTAAATATTCTCATAACTCCCTGATGGTTCAAGCAATAAAGAAAACCTAACAGACCCGGACATTCACGTGCTCTTCTTTGATGTGGAAGCGCTGATTATTCAGCTCTTGACTGAAGAAGCCTCTAGGCCGAACACGACACTTATTTCCCCAGAGAATCTGCAGAAAGCATCTAGCAGTTCAGACAAAGGGGGCTCTTTTCTAACTGGAAAACGAGCAGCAGTCCTCTTCCAACAAGTGAAGGAAACCATCAAAGAGAACATAAAGGAGCACCTCCTGGATGACGAAGACGAGGATGAAGAGGCGGTGCGGCAGAGGCGGGAGGACAGCGACCCTGAGTATCGGGCCAGCAAGTCCAAGCCGCCGACCCTGCTGGAGTATAACCTGACGATGGACACCGCCAAGTTGTTCATGTCCTGCCTCCACGCCTGGGGTTTGAATGAGGTCCTGGACGAAGTGTGTCTCGACCGCCTGGGGATGCTGAAACCCCACTGCACAGTGTCGTTTGGGCTCTTGTCGCGAGGAGGTCACATGTCCCTGATGCTTCCGCGTTATAAACAGGCGGCTTGTAAACTGTCCCGCGGGAAAGCCGAAGTGGGAAGGAAGCTGGCGGCCGCCGAGGGCGTCGGGAAGGGGACCTACGGCTTGTCCCGGGCCGTCACCACGCAGCACCTCCTGTCTGTCATATCTTTGGCAAACACCTTGATGAGTATGACCAATGCAACTTTCATTGGTGATCATATGAAGAAGGGCCCTACCAGGTGTGACCCTGATAGCTTGATTTTTATCCTTATGATGCAGAAAAAAAAGAAACCTGTTTTCTTTTTATCACGTCTTATTACCTTTTTCGCGGTGAGGGGGGACTCTACACACCTTGGCAATTTTATGTCATCTCAGTGTTTCCCCTTTAAATTTTAACTACAACATGTGTGGCTTAAAATATAATCAAATCGTACCGTTTTATCTGTACTCAGACATACTTAGTAGATATCTTAAAAAAATAGTGGAATGAAAGAGTAGGTCAGAGTTCAGCTTTAACAAATAACTTACAGACTGGCTCTTCAGTAATATAATCTTGGATTATATCTTCCTGTAGTTGGCACTGACATTTAATTCAAGATGTGCATTTGGTTAAAATGCTTCTCTTTATTGTGACCTATGTGTAATGAATGCTAAGTGTTCAGTGATTGGTTTCAGAAATTCTGTGAGAAGTATACTCAGAATTTCTCAATGGTAAAAGAGAAAACAACTTTTTAAATGCAGAAGAGTATTCTTTTAATATTTGTAGAATACTTAGCTTGAATTAGTATTTCTTATTTTTCAGAAGTCACGAAGACAACTTTTTAGACTCTGGTTTTATTATACTTTATTGAGAGTTGACCACAGTTAGAATTTTTTTTTTTTTTAATTTAACAACTACTAAAGTGGCACTTCCCTAGTGTCTGGCTCTGTTGTCAGCATTTTACAAATATTATTTCCTTAATGCTCTTAACCCTATAAGGTGGGTACTTTTATTATCCTTTTGTTTTCAGATGATAGAGCTGAGACATGGAGGAGAAGTAACTTGTCCAAAGTCACACAAGTAGTAAGTGGTAGAACCAGAATTCAAAAGGGAACAGACAGCCGTGGAGACCAAGATTTCTTAATGCCTTACTGCCTTTTTCAGACTTTAGGGCTGAATTATTTGAAATTTGTATGTATTTTAATTGGTTTATTTTAAATTGAAGAATAGTTGCTTTACAGTATCGTGTTGGTTTCTGCCAAGCATCAGCATGAGTCAGCCACGGGTACTCACATGTCCCCTCCCTGCTGAACCTCTCTCCCACCTCCTTCCCCACCCCACCCCTCTAGGGTATTACAGAGCCCCGGTTTGATTTCCCTGGGTCATATAGCAAATTCCCATTGGCTGATTATTTTACACATGGTAATTATGGAGCTCAGTATATTGTTCCATAAATTCATTTGGACCAATGATACAGAGTGGGCTGAAATATAATAATATTGAAAAATGAAGGGCTAATTATCATATTTATCTGTCAGTGGTAGTAGATTAAATATTTCTTAAACTAGTTTAAAGCATAAACTGTAATATAAAAGTTTTACTTGCTATTTGCTAATCATTTAATTTCTGTATTAAAGTCTGAAATGGAAAACATTATTTAGGTACAAAGCAAAAACAAAACAAAACAGAACCGTATCTTTCTGGTACAGCAAATTGAAAAGGTTCTGTATGTGTTTCTATTGCAATTCATTTGGAACTAGGAAGCTTAATATTTTAAATGCCTCTGGAATTATGAAACTATGAATGTGTATATATACATGTATTTTCTTCTTCTTTTTAAAGGCCACCTAGACCAAGCACCCCAGACCTTTCTAAGGCAAGGGGTTCCCCTCCAACTTCCAGTCATATTGTGCAAGGACAGATTAAACAAGGTAAAATTAAATCTAATATAAGTAATTGACATGACATTTCAGCTCTAGAGACTGAGGAGGCATAGCTAATGTATAATCATAACATTTTGTTTGTCTCAGATTGTTAAAGAAAGAAAAGCTGTTATATTCCAGATGTAAATATGGATAATTAAGATGTCAGTTAAAAATAAATCAGATTTATTTAGAAATTGATAAATGAGTGTATTTCACATAATTCTATTGTACTGTCTTTGGCCTAATTTTTATGCATTAGGGGCACCTGAACTTGACAATGCTAGTGCTTTAATTGTATGTGTCTTGAGTCTGTAAGTTATACACCTATTTTTTAACTACATTACAAACGTTTACATTCACATTTCCCTTCTATAGCTATTCTTCTGTCATTTGCCGGTAGCTCATGCATTACAATCCACAGTGGAAATTCTTCTTCTTTTTATTTAATCATAATATACCTTAACTTTTGTCTGTAGCTTTATTTTTTATTATGGGTTAGAAGAAAGATTGAGTTTTTCTTTCTTTATTTTCTTTTATATTCATTTTAAGACTCACAAGTGAGCTAATCAGAGTTGGTGGGTTGGGGGAAGAATCAGTTCTGCTCAGAGACATTTCCTTTAGGTTAAAGGTTAATGCCGTTCTCTCATAGAATATGGTAGCAGTGAAAAAGTGAGCAAAAGATGGGACCGTGAAGTTTCTGCTTGTAATGGTGACTTTGCAGGATTTTTTCTTTTTAAGGTTTTAGAGAGTCAGTGATCGTTCTGTAAGTTAGATGAACAGGCTTCCAACTTCATTGAGTTTTTCTTTCTTTATTTTCTTTTATATTCATTTTAAGACTCACAAGTGAGCTAATCAGAGTTGGTGGGTGGGGGGAAGAATCAGTTATGCTTAGAGACATTTCCTTTAGGTTAAAGGTTAATGCCGTTCTCTCATAGAATATGGTAGCAGTGAAAAAGTGAGCAAAAGATGGGACCGTGAAGTTTCTGCTTGTAATGGTGACTTTGCAGGATTTTTTTTTTTTAAGGTTTTAGAGAGTCAGTGATCGTTCTGTAAGTTAGATGAACAGGCTTCCAACTTCACATCTGCAATTTTCCTCTTTGCTAGAACAAGTCCTCTTACCTCTCAGCCAGTCGTTTGCGCTTACTCTAATATCCTTACATGGTGTATTTGGTTTTTGGTTTTGGACACTGTGTGTTGGCTTCTCATTATGGAACATAAGCTCCCCCACCTCTCTTTGCTACTGCAACCCGTTATTTCCAGCCACACGTGGTCACCCCTCTTATTTCCCTTTCCTCTCATCAAACCTTTATGCTCATTTCATGATAGTTTATATTGTTCTGTAAGAGTTTTAATTAGACAGCTTTTTATACTTGTGTATGTGCAAAATGCACACAGAAAAGTGCCCAGACGTGAATATGCAGCTCAGTGAGGTTTACAAACCAGACACCCTTGTAGCTCCATCCTGGGACAAGAAGCGGCATTGCCAGCACTCCGGAAGCCGCCGCATGCTCTCTCCCAATCAGTGTTCCTTCCTCTTCCAGAGGTAACTACTGTCTTCACTTGTAACGGAATTACTTACTTGCGTTCCATTATGATTGTACAACTTAAGTTCAAATCCCTAAACACTGTGGTTTAGTTTTGCCTGTGTTTTGAATTTTATATGAGTTCAGTCATCATGGAGTATGTATTCTTCTGTGTTTGGCTACTTCTGTGAGATTTCTCAGTGTTGTTGCATGTGACTATATTTTGTTTATTTTCACTGTTTCATTGCTAGATGGTATTCTGATGAATGAATAGAACACAACTCTTTCATCCATATTTTTGGTCAGTAGACATCTAGATTATACCCAGTGTTTGGTTTTGATAAATAATTCTGCTATGAACATTCTTGTATTTGAACCTTAGTAAGTTTGTCTGCTGCATATGTAACTAGCAGTGGAATTTCTGCATATATTTATCTTCAGCTTTAGTTGTAGATAATGCTAACATCTTTTCCTTTGAAAGACAAATATACATCCATCAAACCAGCTAAGGGGGAAGAGATGGAAAATATTGTATTAGGTTGGGTATGGATCAATGAAATGAGACCCCTCATACATAGTTGGTGAGATATCCTAGCCAGTGTTTAATATTTTCCATGTTTTTCACTTTAGCCATTTGGTATGGCTAGTATATCTAATATATCACTATTTTTCATTCCTGGTTACTGTTTTTGTGTATTTTAAGAAATTGCCCTGATATTCCTACTCTCATGAGGATATTCTTCTCTGTTTTCTTTTAGAAACTGTCTTACATTAGCATTCTCGTTTAGATCTACAATCTGCCTAGACTTTAATTTTGTGTATTATATGAAGCAAGGGGTCCTATTTCGGTTTTACTTACATTACGATACCAAACTTGTACAGCATGATTTGTTAAAGAGATGATTCCTTCCCCACTGCTTTGCAGTGCCATCTTTGTCATAAATAAAGTGTGCTTATATATGTGGTTTGTTTCTGAGCTGTTTGAGCACATTGATTTGTTTATGTATCTTTGTGCCTTCATTACAATGGCTCTGTAATAAGACGATATTTAATAGATCAAGTCTTCCTTCCTGTTCTTATAGAATATCTTGGCTGTTCTTATCCCTTTGAATTTCAGTATAAACTTTAGAACCTTGTTATTGTTGTCACAAAGACCTATTTTAACTTCAGTTATATTGAATTTGTAGATCATTTTATAGGAGAATTATTATCTTAATGGGATTCACTCCTTTAATCCATCAACTCGATATATCTCTACATTTATTTAGGTTTTATTCAGCTGTCTTTCCCCACTGCTTTGCAGTGCCATCTTTGTCATAAATAAAGTGTGCTTATATATGTGGTTTGTTTCTGAGCTGTTTGAGCACATTGATTTGTTTATGTATCTTTGTGCCTTCATTACAATGGCTCTGTAATAAGACGATATTTAATAGATCAAGTCTTCCTTCCTGTTCTTCTTAAAGAATATCTTGGCTGTTCTTATCCCTTTGAATTTCAGTATAAACTTTAGAACCTTGTTATTGTTGTCACAAAGACCTATTTTAACTTCAGTTATATTGAATTTGTAGATCATTTTATAGGAGAATTATTATCTTAATGGGATTCACTCCTTTAATCCATCAACTCGATATATCTCTACATTTATTTAGGTTTTATTCAGCTGTCATAACTCTTGTATATAGTTTTCTATGTAGAGGTGTTATATTTCTTTTGTTAGATTTATTCCTAGGTATTAGATTTTTAAAATATTTTTGTAACTGATATTAAATTTCTTCATTTTCTGTCCCTCTGATATAGAAATGCAGTTGATTTTTATATATTGACCGTGTATGAAAGCATCTTGAAAAATTCAGCCTATTAAGGTAGTACATTTCTGTAGGTTCTTTTGATCACATGGAAAATCGTGCGGAACAACTTCTTTATTCCCAGTATCAAAGGGAGAACTTTTCAGCTTCCATAATTATGACACTTCCTATATGCTTTTATAGATAGCTTAAAAAATTAGCTCTACTATTCCTTTGCTAAGTGTTTATCACCAGTGTATGTTGGGTTCTTTTTTATTATTTATTTGCTTATTTTTGGATGTGTTGAGTCCTCAACACATGAAGGCATGAAGACTCTTCTCTGCTTGTGGCGCGCAGAGGCTGCCACCTAGTGGCGCTGCGTGGGCGTCTCACTGCAGTGGCTGCCTTGCTGGGAGCATGAGCTGTAGGCGTGCGGGCTTCAGGAGTTGTGCTGTGTGGGCCCGGTAGTTTCGGCTCCCAGGCTCTAGAGCACAGGCTCAGTAGTTGTGGTGCACAGGCTTAGTAGGTACTCCATGGCTTGTGGGATCCTCCTGGACCAGGATTGAACCAGTGTCCACTGCGTTGCAAGGCAGATTCTTCACCACTGAGTCACCTGGGATGCCCTGGTTATTACTAATTTTAAAAACTTTTAAAAATTGATGATTATTTACTGATTTTTCAGCCCTTATTCCTTTAGAATGTATGCCAAAAATCACGTCGTCATGGTCAAAGTATTGGAGCTTCAGTTTCAGCAGCACTCCTTCCAATGAATATTCAAGGTTGATTTGCTTTAGGATGGACTGGTTTCATCTCCTTGCTGTCCAGGGAACTCTCAAGAGTCTTCTCCAGCACCACAATTTGAAAGCATCAATTCTTGAGCGCTCAGCCTTTTTTTATGGTCCAACTGTCACATCCATACATGGCCACTGGAAACACCATAGCATTGACTAGACAGACTTGGCAACAAAGTGAGGTCTCTGCTTTTTAGTAGCTGTCTAGGTTTGTTGTAGCTTTTCTTCCAAGGAGCAAGTGTCTTTTAATTTCATGACTGCAGTCACTGTCCATGGTGGTTTTGGAGCCTAAGAAATAGTATTCCACTGTTTCCACTTTTCCTCGTCTATTTGCCATCAAGTGATGGGACCAGATGCCATGATCTTGGTTTTTCGAATGTTAAGTTTTAAGCCAGCTTTTTCACTCTCCTCTTTCAGCTTTCATCAAGAGGCCCTTTATTTCCTCTTCACTTTCTGCCAGTAGAGTGGTATTATCTGCATGTCTGAGATTGCTGATATTTTTCCTGTCAGTCTTGATTCCAGCTTGTGAGTCATCCAACCTGGCGTCTTGCATGATGTACTCTGCATATAAGTTAAATAAGCAGGGTGACAATATACAGCCTTGACATACTCCTTTCCCAGTTTTGAACCATCCTTTGTTCTTTGTCTGGTTCTAACATAGGAAGTTGGTGTAAAATTTATTGGCCAAAAGTTATTTAACATTCTCTTCTTTTCCTTTCAAGGTCATATCTGTAGGATTTGAAATGGCATCCTCTATTTTTCATAATTTGTGTTTTTTCTCCTTTTCTTCCTGATTAGTCTCTCTAGTAACTTAGCAGTTTTATAGTTCTTAATCAGCTTTTGGTTCTTCAGTTTTTATTGTTTTTCTGCTTTTTATTTCATTTGTTTTTTCTTTGCTTGCTATGATTTCATTTCTTTTGCTTTAAATTTGCTTGTAATTTTTAGTTTAAGTAGAGCGTGAGGTTGTTGATACAGAGCTTTNTGCATTGTGCTTCTCTTTATCAACTCAGTAATCTCATGGCAAAAGTCTTTGGTCTGTGTCTCTAGTGCTTATCTTGATCGTGACCCTTTCTTTATGTTAGTAGCTACATGTCTACTCAAGGGTAGGGGTAGAGGCAAGTCTCGGCAACTTAAAGGTTTAAAGTTATGCTCAGACTTCCTCATTGCTCAATGGTAAAAGAATCTAACTTACAGTTCAGGGATCGACATGGGGTTGATCCCTGGTCCAGGAAGATTCCAGATAAACCCGCTTGCTTCAACTAAGACCTGATGCAGCCAAACAAATTAAAAAACTAAAACAAACAAAAAGATTTAAAGTTATGGTACATTGTTTGCAATTTTATTTTTCAGAAATGTATTCACATATTCTGACGCATTGTGCTTCTCTTTATCAACTCAGTAATCTCATGGCAAAAGTCTTTGGTCTGCGTCTCTAGTGCTTATCTTGATCGTGACTCTTTCTTTATGTTAGTAGCTACATGTCTACTCAAGGGTAGGGGTAGAGGCAAGTCTCGGCAACTTAAAGGTTTAAAGTTATGCTCAGACTTCCCTCGTTGCTCAGTGGTAAAAGAATCTAATTTACAGTTCAGGGATCGACATGGGGTTGATCCCTGGTCCAGGAAGATTCCAGATAAGCCCACTTGCTTCAACTAAGACCTGATGCAGCCAAATAAATTAAAAAACTAAAACAAAAAGATTTAAAGTTATGGTACATTGTTTGCAATTTTATTTTTCAGAAATGTATTCACTTTAGGTTTTCTAAACTTAGAACAGGTAGTTGTTGTTTAGTTATAATCAATAGTTACCATCCTTTTCCAGCATCTACAGCAAAACCTTGGAGTAAATATTATATATTAGGCTAGCGAACTGACCTGTGAAACGCTTAAAACTTGGTGTTTAAACGTATGTACCTTTGAAAAAAGTGCTGCAGCTACAGTTTAATTGCAGAAACTTCTGGGTCTGCTTTGGAAACTCAGAGGTCAGGGACATTTTTTTTTTTTTGGTTCAGTGATTTATCTATCATAAGTGCCTCGCACAGTGGCTGGTACATAAAAAGAGTTCAGTAAATATTTGTTGAATGAATGATTCTGTAGATACCTACTCCTTATGCTTCTAGAGTCAATGTGTCAGTCACTGGGAGCTGAGGCTATAAGGGTTGACACAAGATCCCCACCTTCAAGGAGTTTATATGTGGTGGAGGAGATCTATATATATATTTTAGTTGACTGCTTATTTGCTTTTCTTCCAGACTCTGAGTACTTTGAGAGCAACATCTTGGTCTAATCTTTATAAGTTTTTATAAACTTAGCCCAGTACCTGGCATGAGATAAGTGCTGATTACATTAATCAAATGAAAGAAGATTTTAATAGCCTTCCATATATCTAATTCAAGTTAGTGTTTATGTTATAATTTTATCTTTCACTATAATGAGCTCTTTCTGCTTGGCTTCGGTCTTGCTCATTTATTTATTTTGGATGTTAGTAATGAAGGAGACCTTTTACAGAAGGTTGTTTTGTTTTGTTTTTGACTCTGGTTGAAGTTGTATGCCAACGTAGAAGTACCCCTCCGTCTGAACTTACTCCCATTCTGATGTGATCCAGTGGTGATCTAGAGGCTAAGCGGCGTCACTGTATGTTTCAGAGATTATCAGCCCTTCTGTATTTTGCCTTGACGCGTGTCTGTCTGAGTACCATCTTGGGCTGGTTACTCATTCCGCTTTAGGTACTTATACTTTCTATTGCCTGGAGCTTTGTGTTCCCTCGGAGCCTTTAGCTATTTGTGCTCTTGTACAGTGTTTTAAGGATATCCTTTTTTTTTTCCTTATGGTGTTTGATTAATGATTTATCCTAATGCTTCATGTTGATTTAAAAGATGACGAGAACTCCTGTCTACCGGAGATAATCGTGTAGACATGAGGAGTTTATAGAAAGGCCGATGTTGCTCTAAGATCTCTATGTTAGCTAGCGTACCCACTGTGGCAGGCCTTTGTATTAAGCACATGGTAATTGACTCTATTTTCTCATATCTAATTTTTTCATGTTTTTTTCTGGCTTCCCAGGTGGCTCAGTGGTAAAGCATGGGTTCAGTCCCTGGGTGGGGAAGATCCCCTGGAGGAGGAAATGGCAGCCCACTCCTTGGGAAACCCCATGGACAGAGGAGCCTGGTGGCTGCAGTCCGTGGGGTCGTGAAAGATCTCACGCGACTTAGTGACAAGCAACAGCAGCAGCATGTTTTCTCACGTCTTCTCAAAGCTTCGTGATTCTCAGGCAGCACTGCTTTAGATGAAGTGCTTTACTGTTAGATAATACTCTTTGTGATTTTAGTGTTTAGCTTTGGGAACTTTCTTTTTTAGCGTTGCATGTGGTTTTCTGCACCTTCTCCGCTTTCTTTTCATTCTCCTTCTGCAAATCGTCCCGAGAGGGCTGATGATGCCCATCTGCTGGCGGGTAATGAGGTTTAGAGCAACATACAGGGAGTACTCGCTGCCCAAAGCGCGTCCGCCTTCTCTCCTACGTAGACTTTGAATATCACAGTGGCGGTTGGGAAAGAGGGAGCTTAGATTTAGATTCAAACAAAGACTCGAGTGGACCTGTTGAGAAACAGAATCCGTGGCTGTTGGCATGGTGAGTACTTCTGTACACGCCGTGCGAAGGGCGCGCCCAGCCTGTGTGTGCTCATGCGTGTTGCCACACGTTTCCCTTCATCTGCCTTTTCGTGTGAGAGGAAGCGTTTGTGAAGAGGCTCTTAGCTGCAACGTGACTTCACTTTCCAGGCAAAAAAAGAGAACTTGTGTCAGTTATGTCGCCATTTTGAGGCTGTGCTGTGAGTTTTTTTCCCTTGTATTTTACTGGTCCTTAATAAGAGAAGCAAATTGATAGTTGACATGGCAGCTTTTCCAAGACATTAGTTGCTTGCTTATGTTTTATGGTGCAAATTTTTGGTATTCAGTGCCTTACATAACCTATTCAAGTTTATTATATGTCGTTAAATCTTGAGCTTTTTATTGTGGTAGTGGTACTTATTTCTTCTAATTTCTATTGCTGTTTTTTCTATATGTGAACAGTTTTAAAAGCCCTAATAGAGTTTAATTTCAATATTATCAGTGAATTATGAAAACAGTTCTAGATTCTGTAGTTTCAGTTTTGAGGTAGTCTGAATAGAGTATTTTTTGATGATGATGCAGAGATTTTTAAAGCATAGTAATGCTGATTCCTTGATTTCTGTTAGTTGTTTTTTAATTTTCAGTGTCCACAGAATTTATTAAAGGAAAGTGTAAATGGCTTTCTCTATATGTAGTATTACTTAAACAGGACTCCAAAATTATCATACTCAGAGCATTTGTTTATTTCTCTTATTAAAAGTAAAGTTATATACATTGAGCATTATTCTGTTAAGACATATTCTAGCAGTTTTGCCAGTAGCATTTCTAGTTTCCTTTAGACTTGTGATTTAGGGAAAACATTCTAGTTTAATCCCACTTCTTATTTGACCTAGCCAGGGGAATGATCACTCAGTCCTAAACTTTGGTTTATTTGTATTAAATTTTCTCACCTTCCCATTCCAGTGTCCTTTCAGAATTAATAATAAAGTCAGGTGAAGTTAATACAGTCTTTTCAGGGATAACAATTATTTCTCCTTTATTTAAAGTGTGATTATTGAAAAGCCTCATCTACTGGAAACCACCAGAGGAACTTGCTGAACAGTTTTGGTGGCATGAAAGCTAACACCTAGAAATTACTCCTTGCTGCCAAAGACTTACCAGCTTTTTGCATGGGAAAGTGAATAATTTGTAGGCCATAATTACTGAATTTGTAATTGCTTTTAAAAATGAAAAACTATTCAACAGAACATATAGAAATATTAGGGATTTCCTTCCAAGATTAAAATGGAATTCTTAGATATTTTTGCACGTGGATTCTTGACCAGCTGAGCCACAGGGAAGCCCTGTGAAATAGACAATTGAGAGTGATTCTAATCCTTTCATAAGCGTAAATGCTAAGATACTTGGAATTTCATAAGGAACAGAAGACAGACCTATTATAATAAAAATAATTTCCCAGATAAAACTCTTGTATGCAACAGGGACTTCCTGGGGCTTATAGAGTTGGATTTTCTGTTTTTTATTTCTGCTCACATACTTTGATTCTCCTGTTTACCTCACACGTGCCTGATTGACATTATGATGCATTCGTGTGGAAATTATGAAAAGTTGTTTTCATGCAGCTGTCCTGTAGTTACAAAAGAATCTCACTGCATGAAAAGCAAACATATCATTCAGCAGACAATGTTTAATCTGTTCAGGAGCCCAAACCTATTGCTATTCAATGACAGGAGAAAGGAGAGGGATTAATTTGAAGATGCTTGTGCATGACATATGGTAATTTCTCCATAGGAAGGAAGTGTCAAATGGTGACCTCTAAATCTTAACATTGACCTCCAGTTGTAGAATGTGTGTGCCATACGGTCCTTTTGCTTTTCATGTGATAATTTAAGCTGAACCTTTTCCTGGTAGCGTAACTTTTTTGGGGTGGGTAGGGATTGTTTCATCTATTCTATAAATATGATAACATTTTAGAATAAAAAGCATTCATATCATATTTTTTAAACTCTGAAGAGTGGAGCTATGTTAGGAGTCTTCCAATAAGAGTTAAGCGTATTTGGCTTAAAATTGCTATAGTTTACAAGTTGGTATCATTTAAATTGAGTTTTTATAAATTAAGTGTAGAAAATTAATATGGTCTCAGTGAATGTTGGTTTGAGAGATTAAAAAATAGTTTAGACATAGCTTTAGAAAATAAATTATTAGAAAAAATATAATTGACAATCTGTAGACCAAAATAAAATTTTCATTATATGATACATTTTAAAAATTGAATTACATTTTTGACGATTCTTAATATGTCTGTCGTCCTTTTCTCTTGTAGCCTTAGTTATTTTAGAACTGTTTTTTGTATTAGGTGACACATCATTCAACTATAAATAGCTTTTGGTTTGAATTACGCTGTGATTGCTATTCAATAAAATATATCATTTTACTGCCGTGATCCTTAATAATCATACCTTTCTGTTTAAAACATCGTTTTTCAGTTCTACATTTATTATATTTTGCCCACTTTGTTTTTCATTCTTCACTAATACTGAGCTTTTTTCCAGAAACCGTTGTGTCTCAATTCTCTCCTCTCTATTTCCTCTGTTTTCCTCTGCAAGTGGCTGCGCCTGTCGTTTCCGCTCGGTCTGAGGCTGATCAGTCTGGCTCTGACCCTGCTTCCACTCCTGCTTTACATGCCTGTTTCTTAGTAAATGAAGGTATTCTCTCTCAACTTTCTAACAACTTTCTTCCAATTCTGTGCTTTATTCTAATATGACATGTCCTTTTTACCGAGTTTATACATTCATCTGCTTTGTTATGTATGAGATCCTAAGTTTCCATTTTCTAACTTGTTTTGCTAATGCCAATAAGGGTCTGTTATAGAAAGGTAATGTGATTCCTGGCTGGTAGAAGCTGTTTCCTGTAATCTAGAGTGCTGTTACAGAAGTGCCAAGATGCTAATCTTTGATATGAAGTTAGGCATGAAGAAGGGGATTGGTCTCCATGTTGGGGTTTGCCCTGTGGTTTCTGATGTTAGAGCTAATTATTTTATTTTCCTTGTATTATTACTCAGTGCCAGACAGACTTTGTTCTCTGTACACAGCATATGCCGTGGCTAGAGGGGAAAGAAAGTATTTTTGGAGCTCTGAGAATGTGAACGTAATCCACAAATATTTATTCCCCAAGAGCCATGTAGGATCGTTTATACTAATTGGAAGCTTGGTGGAATTTGTGAGCTCTGAGTTGTATCCTCCTTCTTCATTCTGGGCTCAATCTTCACCAGTTTGTATGATATAAAAATGAATAAATTTACAGAATCTCATGTGTAACCCAGGATGATTCTGACTCTTCAGTAAAAGCCATAATACTAGTCTGTTCAAACAGAAGGAAAGATACAGTGTCTACAAGGTACAGCATCCGTGTTCTGAGTACCATCTCTTTGGGAAAAAGCATGGAAACTTAAAAGTAGAGCTCTTTTTTGTTGTTGTTTGTTTTGTTTCCCCATCATAGACCTGTACTAAGGTTGTATGTTAAGACTGGATTTTAGCAACAATAATTAGGGTCATATTTGTTAAGCTATTGTAAAAGGTAGAGACTTATTAATTCAAAAATCAGCTACTGACTTTGGACCGTGGTGAGAATCATCTTCATATTAAAGTTTGGTTCGTCAATATACTTCATACCTTCATGAGATATTAAACTTAGAAGTTTAGGTAGTTATTTGTTATATATATACATATGTATGCAGATGTGTGTATATATATTCCCCTGTTGAAAATAAATTGTAATCTAAAATGTATGTGTTTATCACCTTTAATTAATATAAGTATATATTCTTGGTTGTTGAGAATTTCCTTGCTGAAAGGATTCATGTTCACATAGGTGCCTTTCCACCTCTCCCTGATCCTGTCTCTTTCTTGCATTTTTCACCCCCTTTTTAACATTCCCAATAATCATTTTGAATTTTATGGCTTTTGTTGTTGCAGTTTAAGAATACTATAGCTGAGATTATTTCAAAACGCTGATTTGCTAAAATTCTGATTGTTTGAGAATGTCTGGATACTAGTACTTTTAAATACAGTAGTGGTTTCCATTGTTTCTTGTGTTTATATTAATAACATCAATTTCCATATTATAGAATTTTGGAAAAAATGACCTTTATTCCCATAGGTTAGTGTTGATGATACTTAAAATTTTATAAATTTTAGATTAAGTTTTTATTTTGGAGGATATAGGAATTCATTTTTTCCTCGCAAAATTGGTGTTACTTACTTCAATTACCACTGTGGCTAAACTTCTGATTCATTTTGTAAGAAAAGGGATCAATAAGTACCTTAATTAAAGATCCTCTAACAGAGAAGGGCGGATATCTCTGTTGACTGATATGATGGTAGCACCAGATGGCTAGGCCTTAAGTGACACGAACCTATCTGTGGCTGTCTGTGTGAATGCCCTTTTAACTGTCCAAGGCTCAGAACTAGAGCTCTAGCTCAGCTCTAAACCTGAACATAATGTCTCATTTTAGAGGGGCTGTTTACAACAGTGTTTTTCTTGTGGAGTTTGTGTACACTTCTGAGAAGGCAATGGCACCCTACTCCAGTACTCTTGCCTGGAAAATCCCATGGATGGAGGAGCCTGGTGGGCTACAGTCCATGGGGTCACTAAGAGTTGGACACGACTGAGCGACTTCACTTTCACTTTTCACTTTACTTACTGTGGAAATTTATTTTTATTTTTTTTAAACTTTGCGCGTTCTTAGAGCTGAAATTAGAGATGACATAGGTTTAAGGATGAGATGCATTTGTTATGTCTTTGCACAAAGATATCTAATAATAAATTGAAATCATAATTGAGCAGGTCTGCCCTTTTTGGTTTATGTTTATACTTGCATATAGGAAAATATGTGAACTAGGAAGTATGCAAGTGTTTGTAATTGGTTACATTTTAACAGGATGGAGTCAGTTGGCTGCTATGCATTGTGTTATGCTGCCAGACCTGCTGGGATTGGACAAGTTCAGGCCCCCGCTTCTAGAGATGCTGGCTCGGAGATGGCAAGATCGATGCTTGGAGGTATGTTGCGGTGATAATGGATAGAAAACGGAAACATTTAAAAGGCACTGGACAAGTATAAATTTGAAGCAAAAATGTTATGTTTATCTAGCTTCTTATCACCTGTTTGTTATGTGATAGAAAATATGGATCCAGTGATTCTAAAAAGGAATGTTTCAGTTTGCCTGTTTCCTTTTTTTTAATCCAGTGAATATTTGATAAAACTTTTATATACTTGCGGAACAATTTCTTAAGTGTTGATTTTTATACAGATCATACACATATATGCACACAGACATACTACATGTAATCCACCTCTCCACAAAT
>SJXQ01010463.1:0-56883 GCA_006408695.1 Aepyceros melampus
GGGTTCACCTGTTACACAGCAACGGATAATTCATAGACAACTTGGGCATGAACCCTGCTTCTCTGAAGACTTTAAGATATTTACCATTTACCAACACCTTAGCATAATGTATATTCCAGAGTGGTGCTCAACAATGAATTATTTAATTTTTTGAAATATTTCTATGATAGGAATAAACAGTTGTCTTTTGGTGTTTTGGTAATATTGAAATAATCCTATGAATAATCAATACCTCATCCACCTTACTAAATAATCTGAACACTTAACAGAGAAGGTTGAATCTCAAGGTGATGGACTGTTTTCCCAAAGCTTTTGATCTTGATTTAAACACACATCCTCTACTGCCTGGGCTTCCCAGGTGGTGCTAGTGGTAAAGGACCCACCTGCCAATGCAGAGACAAGGGTTGGATCCCTGGGTGGGGAAGATTCCCTGGAGAAGGACATGGCAACCCACTCCAGTATTCTTGCCTGGAGAATCCCATGGACAGAGAAGCCTGGCTGGCAGGCTACAATCCGAAGGATTGCAAAGAGTCAGACACAACTGAAGCAACTTTGCATGCACGCACATACTCTAATGCCTATAACTCTATCAAGGACTGATCACAGTAGAAAAGTTAGATTCAATGTTTTCATCACATTTAGGGAATAAAGCGTTACAATAGTCTTATCATAGCTTTCACTTCTACTTAATGGTCCACTAAACATCCCCTTATTTGCCAGTGACAGACATACAGGAGCTTTTTTTCTCAACAACATAGTCCTTGAAGCACATATGATCTGTGTTACCTGGGAGCATGTGGGTAAAACAAAATCTCAAATTCCCTTCCAATACTACCACATCACATTCTACATTTTAGTAAGACTCTTAAGTAATTTGCCAATCTGTCAGCCTGAAGTCACCTGGAGACCACCTATCCCAACCCAGAAAATGATTCAGTTCAGTTCAGTCACTCAGTCATGTCCGACTCTTTGTGACCCCATGAATTGCAGCATGCCAGACCTCCCTGTCCATCACCAATTCCCCGAGTTCACCCAAACTTTTGTCCATCGAGTCAGTGATGCCATCCAGCTGTCTCATCCTCTGTCATCTCCTTCTTCTCCTGCCCTCATTCCCTCCCAGCATCAGAGTCTTTTCCAATGAGTCAACTCTTCACATGAAGTGGCCAAAGTACTGGAGTTTCAGCTTTAGCATAAGTCCTTCCAAAGAACACCCAGGACTGATCTTTAGAATGGACTGGTTGGATCTCTTTGCAGTCCAAGGGACTCTCAAGAGTCTTCTTCAACACCACAGTTCAAAAGCATCAATTCTTTGGCACTCAGCTTTCTTCACAGTCCAACTTTCACATCCATACATGACCACTGGAAAAACCATAGCCTTGACTAGGCAGACCTTTGTTGGCAAAGTAATGTCTCTGCTTTTCAATATGCTATCTAGGTTGCTCATAACTTTCCTTCCAAGGAGTAAGCGTCTTTTAATTTCATGGCTGCAGTCACCATCTGCAGTGATTTTTGGAGCCCAAAAAAATAAAGTCTAACATTGTTTCCACTGTTTCTCCATCTATTTCCCATGAAGTGATGGGACCAGATGCCATGATCTTCATTTTCTGAATGTTGAGCTTTAAGCCAACTTTTTCACTCTCCTCTTGCACTTTCATCAAGAGGCTTTTTAGCTCCTCTTCACTTTCTGCCATAAGGATGGTGTCATCTGCATATCTGAGATTATTGATATTTCTCCCAGCAATCTTGATTCCAGCTTGTGCTTCTTCCAGCCCAGTGTTTCTCATTATGTACTCTGTATAGAAGTTAAATAAGCAAGGTAACAATATACAGCATTGACGAAGTCCTTTTCCTATTTGGAACCAGTCTGTTGTTCCATGTCCAGTTCTAACTCTTGTTTCCTGACCTGCATATAGGTTTCTCAAGAGGCAGGTCAGGTGGTCTGGTATTCCCATTTCTTTCAGAGTTTTCCACAGTTTATTGTGATCCACACAGTCAAAGGCTTTGGGTTTGAAATGATTAGTGGCCCTTTAAAGACAGAGAAACAAAACTCAACTTATTTAGTGTTTCTAAGTCATTTAGATACAAGTGAATAAAAGATCTTCCCTCCAGAGAAGATTCTCTGGAGGAGGGCCTGGCCACCCACTCGATATTGTTGCCTGGAGAATCCCTTGGACAGAACTCTGAGCCTGGAGGTCTATGGTCCATAGAATCACAAAGAGTTGGACTTGACTGAAGCGAATTAGCACACACATATAAAAAGTCCCACATACAAGCCAATTGAGAGATTTTTTTTTTAATCCTATTCAGATCAGTACTACTGAGGTTTACATAGGTACTCACAAAGCACAGAAGTTTTCAATATTTCCCAAAAAAAAAACTGTGGGAAATTTTCTCATCAATAGAGTGTGAATGAAAAATGTTGCCTGCCATGTCAGCAAACAAAGGATGTTACAGCCATCAAACCACTACAGCGAGCCTTGAAGTGAACCCTAAGTAAACTCATGAGGAAGGGGAACAGGTTGCCCACTGCCAAGCCTTCAGACACTTCAGTCATCCCCAGGGGTACACCCTGAGTGGTGTCAGACCGGGAAAGAAGAGAATACTGGCTTGGATAGGTAAGGTGCCTATCAAAGGAAGGCTTTCAAAGAGCCCAGACTTGTATCTTCCCAAATTTAGAAAAGTGCTTAAACTCATTAACTTAAGATATCTGGTTTTAAGTTAACTGTAACCTCTTGATGTTCCAACTACCTGATCTTTGTTGCAAAAAAAATTCCTATATATCCTGGCTCCTCCCTGACTTCTTCTGAGCAGTCCTGCAGAGCTATCTGAGAAACTGCCTCAGACAGCTGAATGGATTGGTTCATTCCATGAATTTCTCAGAAAGTTTGCTGCATAGAGCAAAATTCTCAACTTTTAGGTTGTGCACTTTTTCAGCTGACAAGGGGAACAGTCAAGAAAAGGGGTTTTAATGGCAGTAAATGTAAAGTGTATTAATTGACTTTTGTCTATAAACTTGGGTTAGCTGGAGAAGGAATAATGAGCAGGAGAGAGGGAAAGGACCTGGGAGAATTATCTCTAGTCTTCGGTCACTTTCTATTCCTTTGAGGAAATGCCTGAGAGACAAAGATGTGGACACTATGGGTCACTGTGACCGTGTGGTCAGCCAGGTTTTACCTTGTGTTTTGATCATCACAATGGAATCCGTGGATCCTTGCACTTTGCAAATTTATAAAACCATACAGTTCAAAGGGTGTCAGGAAGCATTTAACAGGAGGCTTCCAGTGTGCTGTTTTGGATCTGTCAGGAATTCTCTGTTCCTTATTAATTCCTGAATATTCAGGAATTAAGAGGAGAGGCAAGCCTCGCCCAGGGTCTGAGGAATCCAGGCATTCCCTTCGTTAGTTTTTCTATACAGTGATAAGTACCCTCTTCCTTTTTATGAACCATATGGCAAAAGTGATTGTTTACAACCCTCTCTCTTTCATGTGGATGACCTCATTTTTCCTTGATAACTTGTAAGTTTTTATTTTGTCTCTGCTGAAAATAGCTATCTTGTAAGACAGTATAAATACCTACACAATGTTGAATAAAGTACCTTTGCTCCATCAGAGCTTTGGTCCCCATGTCTTGTTTTTTTCTCTCTCTCTCTCTGTCTCTCTCTCTCCCTCTTCTCTCTTTTTCAGGCTGATCCCCTGGAGCACAGAGGCTCTCTGAGTTCACTTTCCTGCCTGGGTTTCTAAGACTCACTTGAGAAGGCTCTCTGCACCTTTACCCCATCGAGAGGGCACTTGAGGCCTCCGTGAACAGAGCAACTCCCGTGCAAGGGTTTTATTGGCTTTCTGCATAAACCAAGGAATATCAGCCTTTTTCTCTCTCTTTTACTTTCTCATTGGTTGACTCCAGACCACCAGGTTCCAATTCATTAAAGGACCTCAACAAAAGGGTGTAAAATGTCACTTTTGTGCTGTCGTGGTTCAATGAAAGAATTCTTTCTGAATAGGACTGTCAGACCTGATAGTACATCTACTGGAAAAACAAACAGAAAGGGCTGAGAACTTCCTATTCTCTTTTAGACTGAAAATGATCATTCCTTCCAATCTTCTGAGAAAATGGCTTCTAGATCCTTTTTCAGACCCAACTGCCTTCCTTCAGGAAGCATTCTTTTTGTATTCTCAGCTTCAGTTACTACAATTTGTTTTTGCCAATTTGTTCTAAAATGAAAGGAAAAGCTATGCACAAATGGTGGGGTTTATTTTTACCAAGACAGCAGAATCTAGGTTTGGATTGGAAAATAAGGAAGTGTATCTTATGTGAACTTTCTGACCACAGGGACTTAACAGGCTTTCTCTCCTAAAAGGAGAAGGAAGTCTCAATAACTCTGAATAATAAAGGTGTTTGATTTTTTTCTCTAGCTGTGATTCACTACTTAGAGGAACCCAGAGAGGCTCCCACTATCATATTAATAAACCAACATGAGAATCACTTCTGAAAACATAGCCTAAGAAATTATCCAAATATGGAGTTCACAGGCATAAGTATATTTTGGTTGGCTTTTGTATGATTTTTAAAAATTGGAGACAATTTAAAATCTAACAATACTGAAATAATGAAATAAATCTGAGTATAATGCTATTAAGCACTAAGTATAATGCTATTAAGCACTAAGCATTATAATAATTTAATTATTAGTAAATAATTGCAAATATATTTGCCATGATCACTACATAGAGATTTCACATGCAAAAGTGAAAACAAAACTTTATACTCTCAATTTGTGAAATATAATGAAACAAAAAGCCACAAGCTTAATGTTAAATACTATGTAGTATACCTGAAAGTAACTTAATATTGTATGAAACCTATTTCAATAAAATTAATTAGTTTAATCAAATAAAGGAAGAGCTGGATTTAAAAAAAAAGCCACAAGCCTGATAAAACTGCCTAATTTTATAGTTTCCATAGTTAAATAAATTTGCAACAACTTTTGGGTAACACAGTACAGACACTTCTCACTTCAAAACAGAAATTATAATATAGTTTCATTCATTATATTGCTTTTAACTTTTGTGTTTTTCTGTACCTTATCAAAACCTATAATTTAAAGATGGATGAAGGCTATTGTTTATGGCATAAACAGATAAAATGAAAATCTTCTGGCTATCAAACTGGAAGAAGTATATTAATATTGATTTTTAAATGCAGAATTAAATTGGAAAAGAGAATCCCCAGAGGGTCAAAACCAAAGACGAAACTGAAAGGTGGAGCAATTAGCTTAAGTGGATGCCTTGGCTGTCCTGAGAGTGGTTATTACAGAGGAGTGATCAAGAGCATTGAGTTTTAATAATTACATAGGGAGAAAATATGAGGCTTTGTGCTGACTAGAGTCAAGAGAGCAGTAAATTCTTCATGAAGGCTGGCCACTCAAAGGCTGTAACTTAAATGAAAGTGTGGACAAGAGAAATCCACTCATATGTATGGAGTGATAATAAGGCAATTAATCTGATCCTGTTTTCTGGGTAAGACAAAAAAAAATTTCCTGGATAATTCATAGCTTTGCATCAGCCTTCACATTGGGTTGAAGCTATAACTTTATGAGCTAGTAATAGAATATCTGGGGGGACTCACAAGCTGGATTCAGGATTGCCAGGAGAAATATCAATAACCTCAGATATGCAGATAACACCACCCTTATGGCAGAAAGTTAAGAGGAACTAAAGAGGCTCTTAATGAAGGTGAAAGAGGAGAGTGAAAAAGCTGGCTTAAAACTCAACATTCAGAAAACTAAGATGGTGGCATCCAGTCCCACCACTTCATGGCACATAGATGGGGAAACAATGGAAACAGCGAAACACTTTGCTTCCTTGTGCTCCAAAATCACTGCACTCGGTAACCGCGGCCATGGAATTAAAAGACGCTTGCTCCTCGGAAGAAAAGCTATGACAGACATGAACAACGTATTAAAAAACAGAGATATCACTCTGCCAACAAAGGTCCATATAGTCAAAGCTATGGTTTTACCAGTGGTCATGTACGGGTGTGAGAGTTGGACCATAAAAAAGGGTGAACCTCATTGATACATTTGAACTGTGGGGCTGGAAAAGCTCTTCAAAGTCCCTTGGACAGCAAGGGGACCAAACCAGTCAATCCTAAAGAAAATCAGTTCTGAATATTCATTGGAAGGACTGATGATAAAGCTGAAGCTCCAATACTTTGGCCACCTTAAGTGAAGAACTGACTCACTGGAAAAGACCTTGACGCTGGGAAAGATTGAAGGCAGGAGAAATGGACAACAGAGGATGAGATGGTTGGATGGCATCATTGACCTGACAGATATGAGTCTGAGCAAGCCATGGGGGTTGATGATGGACAGGGTACCCTGGTGTGCTGCAGTACATGGAGTTGCAAAGAGTTGGACCAAACTGAGTGAATGAACTGGAAATCAGGAATTATATATCAAGAAAACAAAAATGACAACCAAAAAGCATCATAAAGGCCAAAGATAATAAAATTAGAACCTGAGAAACACTGTGTTCCCTGGAAGTATGATAAAACCTGAAACATGAACTAAAAACAAAATCCATAAATACTAAAGCGAGGAATCCTCCAAATTGCAATTGCACCTATTTTGTCAATGTGATTAATTTGAACAACATAGTTTGACTAGGAATAAAATTCCCAGTGGTAGGATACAGACACATACACACATGCACACACATACACACACAGAGAGAGATGAAAATCAATCATTCTTATCCAAATCCCCACTTAGCTTGTTGTTTGCAAACTTTATAAGGCATTCATAGGCCAGAGATTAACCCTCAATTAATAGAGATGTCTATTGCACAGCTGTCTTTTGGCCATAAAGTAAGAGGCTCTATAGAACAAAACACTTATTTTGTCCCCATCTATTTTCAAGGAACAATGTAAGAGAATTAAAATAACATATTTCAAATGTTTGCTTACTAGATTTATCCTAACCATAATCAATCATCTGTGGAAAACCATCTCCAATTCTCATTAAATCACCTGATAACAAAGTATTCTCTAAGCCCATCCCAGTATATATCAAAATTCAACTTTATTTTACTAAACTTAAGGAAACAATGTATCTTATGTGACCTCTCTAGAAACTTCAGTATTTGTGTCTTTCAACACATTTCATAGGAGAATAAAGGGGTTTTGTAAGTAACTGCTTTAATTCTGGAGGACCTGGATTGCAATATAACATGGTATTGTTGCCAGCTTCTTAGCTCAAGAGGTCACAATACAGAAAACACTTAAATGTTTCTCTAATTCCACCAAAGAAGAGACCAAAAGAGAACATTTTTGTGTCTGATCCATTACCATGAGATAGAGCTTCTAGCCACACAGTCCACTGTAATCATACTGGAAGTGCTTTTGAATAAATTATCTCCATTTCATCATAAGAGGCCTGTTTCCACTTTGTTTTTCTTCTATTTACTCCACCTGTACCAACACCCTCAAGTCACTTTGCTTGCCCTTAAGTTCCTTTTAATTGTATATTTGAATTTTTCATAGAAATCACAGGAAAAAATAGAACTATATATTATCATTCTTATATCCAGTTATATCTTAAAACATGACTAAAAATGAACCAGACATGCTAGATTACAGTCTACTTTGGAGATAACATTTAAATATGAAGTTTATTGTGAAGGAGTAAGGTATTCCTACCCATTCAATCAATATGATAAAAAATAAATACAAATTTTGCTTTATTATTTTGTTTTAAAATATTCTCATTATAAATAAATTTTTAGTTAATAATTTAGAGGAATCTTAATTCTAACTATGGTCATTATGGATACATAATACTTTGTAGAAGTAAAACGATACTGATTGAAAGATTTTATGTCAATATTTTCATCTAAAAGGTATATGTTTAAAATATGAAGACGTTACAAATTTTTAATTAATACATTGATAATTTGTCTTCTAAGAAATAAAGACTTTGTAGAAAGAGTGATCCAAGATGGCGGTAAAGGAAGACCTTGAGCTCACCTTTCCCCTGGGCACATTGAAACTACAAATAGAGCCATTCCTCCTGAAGAAGACCTGAGGGCTGACTGAACAGCTACTGCACAGCTGCTGCTGCTGCGAAGTCGCTTCAGTCGTGTCCGACTCGTGCGACCCCAGAGACGGCAGCCCACCAGGCTCCGCCGTCCCTGGGATTCTCCAGACAAGAACACGGGAGTGGGTTGCCATTTCCTTCTCCAATGCATGAAAGTGAAAAGGGAAAGTGAAGTCGCACGAGAAAGGCCAAACAAAAACAGGAAAGACAGAGAAAGGGTATACATGTGTCCATGGAGGAGCCAGATAGCCGGCAGTCCATAGGGTCGCTAAGTCGGACACGACTGAGCGACTTCTCTTTCACACTTTCATGCACTGGAGAGGGAAATGGCAACCCACTCCAGCGTTCTTGCCTGGAGAATCCCAGGGACGGGGGAGCCTGGTGGGCTGCCGTCTATGGGGTCGCACAGAGTCGGACACGACTGAAGCGACTTAGCAGCAGCAGCAGCAGGATGCAGCAGCCTGCAGTATGAGCATGGATTCACCCACGTTGGGATACGGTGAGAAAAGAGCAGCTGAAAACACTCTTCACTGTATTGTAAAGAAATTCATCTACGAACCTTAGAGCTTCTGAGCACCATCAGAAAACTGCTGGAACTCTCTCGGGTTGCATGTAGCAGCAAACTGCATTGAGCCTCCCAGTTCCAGTGGCCCCATCAAAGTGGCTTCCAGTGCAGCACCTCCCCAGCAGTTCACAGACGCTCCAGCTCCAGCCACCCTCCGATTGTGCAGGTGGAAGCAATCTTCACAAGGTCCAGTCTTTAAGATCAAGAAAGGTAGTGGTTTCACCTGCTTACTAGAAACAGAAACCAAAAGTCAAATAAGGAAATAGGAATATGTTCCAAATGAAAGAACAAAATAAAACTCAGAAAAAATTTTCAGTTAAACAGAGATGAAATATTTACCTAATTAAAAGTTCAAAGAAGTGGCTATAAGGATGATCACTGATCTCTGGAGAAGGAAGGAACTCAGTGAACTTCAACAAAGACTTAGAAAATATAAGGAGAAACCAATCTGAACTTAAGAATACAATGACTAAAAAAAATTTTTAATATCTAATAGAGGGAATCAACAGCGGTTAGATGATAACAGAAGAATGGATAACGAATTTGGAAGACAGAATAGTGGAAATCACCCAATCATAAAACCAAAATGAAGAAAAAGTTGCTTTTAAATGAGAAAACTTCAAAATATCTCCAGGGAAACATCAGGCATACCAATATTCTCATTATAAGGGGTCAGGAGAGGGGAGACATAAAGGGACAGAAAACTTATTTAAAGAAAACTTCTGTAACCTGGGGAAAGAAACTCATCCAGGCACAGAAAGCAAAGAGAGTCTCAAATAAGATCAACAAAGATGAAGCACAACAAGACATAATCAAAAGGTAAAAAATTTAAAGACAATCTTAAAGGCAGCAAGGAAAAAAAAAACTAATCACATACAAAGGGAACCCCACAAGACTATTATTAGATTTTTCAACACAAATTTTATAGGCCAAAAAAAAAAAAAAAATTATAGGCCAGAACAGAGTGACAGGGTATTTTAAAGTGCTGAAAAGAAAAGAAAAAAAAAGAAGAAAAAAAACCTACAACCTAGAATTCTCTTTCCAGCAAGATTGCCATTCAGAAAAGTTAGGAGAGAGAGTTTCCCAAACAAGCAAAGCTGAGTTCATCACCACTAAATCAGCCATAAAAGAAAAGTTAAAAAGTCTTCTCTAAGTGGGAAATAGGGCTTCCCGGGTGGCCCAGTGATAACTGGCCAGCCAATGCAGATGACATGGGTTGTTGGATTGTTGGGTCAGAATGATCCCCTGGAGAAGGAAATGGCAACTCACTCTGGTATTCTTGCCTGGGAAATCTCATGGGCAGAGAAGCCTAGTGGGCTATAGTCCATGGGGTTTCAAAACAGTCAGATATGACTTAGCAACTAAAGAACAGCAGCTACAAACTGGAAAAGAACAGGCCATGGTTAGAAATAAGAAAATACTGTTGTCTGATTTATTTCATTTAGCATAATACCCTCCAGGTCTATCTACAAATGGCTACAAATGGCAAGTTTCTTATTCTTTTTTTTTTTTTTTATGGCTGAGAAGGAAAAGGCAATCTACTCTAATATTCTTGCCTGGAGAATCCTGTGGACAGTGGATCCTGGAGGGCTGCTGTCCATAGGGTCGCACGGAGTCAGACACAACTGAAGCGACTTAGCATGCAGTGTTGCTTTAGTGTGTATATATACCACATCTTTATCCATTCATCTATTGACAGGAACTTAGCTTGCTTCCATACCTCAGCTACTGTAAATAGTGCTGTTATGAAAGTAAGCATGCATGTATGTTTTGATTTAGCATTTTCAGTTTCTTTGGATAAATAACCCAGAAGTGAAACTTCTGGATCATATGGAAATTTTTTTTTTAGTTTTTTTAGGGAAACTCTATAATGCATTACATAGTGGCTATACCAATTTACATTCCTACCAGCAGTGAACAAGGTTTCTCAGAGAAACAAAAACATTGTATGATTTAATTTATATGCTGAAACTAAAAACCACAACTAGCAACAAAAACCATAAACCAAAACATAGATACAGAGAACAAACTGGTGGCTGCTGGAAAGGAGGAGGGTGGAAAGATGGACAAAATAGGTGAAGAGTATTAAGAGGTACAAATTCCCAGTTATAAAATAAGTAATGGGAATGTATTGTACACACAGGGAATATAGTCAGTAATATTGAAACAATATTACGTGGTAACAGATGGTAACTAGACTTACTGTGGTGACCATCTCATAATAAATAAGAATATAAAGTCACTGTTGTACACCTGAAACTACATAACACTGTATGTTAATTATCACAATAAAAATGAAAATTTAAAATGCATAAATAAAAAATGAAAATAAATTATTAAAAGATTTTATAATCTTCGATAAATCTGGCTTACCCAGAGTAACTTATTTATAAAAACAAAAATAATATTAATAATACTTTTTTTACCTTGAACTTTTTAATAATTCTATATGTAGTAAAGAACCACAGATTTGGCATAAACTGCATTCATTAATTTCAGAATGTTCTCATAACTGATATCTTCACCATTATACTTCCTTTAAATTAAAAGCAGAGAGTTTTAAGAAAATTAAGAAAATTCTGTATTTTATTTTTTAAACCATCTTCTGTATTTAAAAAAGAAGGAGAAAATTAATAGACCACAGATTTTTCTCACAGGGGAAATAATGTACACATTTAATAAAAACAGAGTGAAATACATGACAAACTTAACAATACAGGTACATAAAAATCACACAAACAAGCTCTTGTCATGACTGTCATACAGCAATAGTTTAAGTTGAAAATGCTCACATTTATGTAAAAGCTTTCCTGAATAACTTCACTGTATAATACCATAACTCTAATACTTAATATAATATGTGATTATTTAATACAAGTCAAAATCAACATCTTTTACTTTTAAATCAGATACATTTTCACCTTAATTTTAATTAATATCTTATTTTCAGATAATCTTACATTTTAAATATCTTTTACCAGCTTCCCTGGTGGCTCAGACAGTAAAGAATCTACCTGCAATGCAGAAGACCCATGTTTGATGCCTGAGTCAGGAAGATGCCATCGAGAAATGAATGGCAACCCATTCTAGTATTCTTGCCTGGAAAATTCCATGGGCAGAGGAGCCTGGTGGGTTAATAGTCCATGGTGTCATAAAGAGTGGGACATGACTGAGTGACTTTCACTCACTTAAAATAAATGGTAATTTGCTTGTAAAAATTTCAAAACTGTTGGTTTTTTTCAATGCACTGAAATTAATTACAAGTCAAAAAAAAATGATTTTTGACTCAAAGACACCTGTACAGTAGATGAATTATTTCAGTGTAATATTTTTAAGAATCAATCTGACAAGTTCACGAATTACCTTTCTTAATAAATTTCAATTTTCTTATCTTTGGGTAGTCTTTACTTGCAAAGAAGTTTTCTTTTATTTATTTATTTATTTATTTTTAATTAATTTTTATTTTTTTAGTTTGTTTTGCTTTACAATTCTGTATTCGTTTTGCTACACATCGACATGAATCAGCCACGAGTGTACATGAACTCCCAATCCCGACCCCCACCTCCCCCCTCCCGCCCCACACCCTCTCTCTGAATTATCCCCGTGCATCAGTTCCAAGCATCCTGCTTCCTGCATCAACCTGGACTGGCGATTCGTTTCACTTATGATATCACACATGTTACACTGCCACTCTGCCAACCCATCCCACCCTCTCCCTCTCCCACAGAGTCCAAAAGGCCATTCTATACATCTGTGTCTCTTTTGCTGTCTTGCATACAGGTTTATCATTACCATCATTCTAAATTCCATATATATGTGTAAGTATACTGTATTGGTGTTTTTCTTTCTGGCTTACTTCACTCTGTATAATCGGCTCCAGNAAACCTGGACTGGCGATTCGTTTCACTTATGATATCACACATGTTACACTGCCACTCTGCCAACCCATCCCACCCTCTCCCTCTCCCACAGAGTCCAAAAGGCCGTTCTATACACCTGTGTCTCTTTTGCTGTCTTGCGTACAGGTTTATCATTACCATCATTCTAAATTCCATATATATGTGTAAGTATACTGTATTGGTGTTTTTCTTTCTGGCTTCCTTCACTCTGTATAATCGGCTCCAGCTTCATCCACCTTATTAGAGCTGATTCAAATGTATTCTCTTTAATAGCTGAGTAATACTCCATTGTGTATATGTACCACAGCTTTCTTATCCATTCATCTGCTGATGGACATCTAGGTTGCTTCCATGTCCTGGCTATTATAAACAGTGCCGCGATGAACATTGGGGTACACGTGTCTCTTTCAATTCTGGTTTCCTTGGTGTGTATGCCCAGCAGTGGGATCGCTGGATCATAAGGGATTTCTATTTGCAATTTTTTAAGGAATCTCCACACTGTTCTCCATAGTGGCTGTACTAATTTGCATTCCCACCAACAGTGTAAGAAGGTTCCCTTTTCTCCACACCCTCTCCAGCATTTATTGCTTGTTGACTTTTGGATCGCAGCCTTTGAATGAAGACATTACATGAGCATGTTCTGTGAGTCTTCTGAATCTTTCCAAGTATTTGAACTTGTAAAATATTTGCATATACAAAGATTATCCTAATACTGTAGCTAACAATAGTACTTGGATTATTGAGTTAGAGTATGATTGTCTGTAGTAAAACCTAGGTTTAGACAAGTACTTATTACCAGTAAGGAGAACATTAAGGACAAAAATTGTATAGATTTTAATCAGTCAAAAAGAAAAGTATGAATAAGCAAGAGAATACCAAAAAGAGTATGATACATGTAGGAATATGAAGATAATCCTTCACAGAAGACCATGTGTAATGATCATGTTGCTTAAAGTTGTTACATTAGCTCATTAGCTTCCATGAGCCTTCAGCTTCTGGAGGTGCTCTGAAAATCCTCAGGTTAAAATCACTTAGGAATGCAACCTCCAGCAGTATTAAGGTTCCCTTTTATTTGTTCAAAAGTTTGAGAATGAGGACGGCTTCATATAACTTAAATTCATGGATAAATGTTCCAATGAAACGTTTTCATATCCCTGGATTGGTAAGTTGGAACATGCTTGCTCAGACTACAAGCCTGATCATATTTTAGACATTATAAGTGCTGTGGTTAGTCAACGTGGGAATGCTTTAGAAAATATTCACACTGTTTAAACTAATACATATTTATAAACCAATGAAGAAGATAACTGCAGGCAGTGCATTTGGAGTTACTCACAGGATTCTTTTACAATTGTGTCAGTGTCCCCACCTTTACAGTTTTCCCAGATTAATTTAATTACAAATGAAGCATGAACTGGCTGCATCTGCTATCCTGGAAATGTTTTCCCATTAGTGTTTAATTTTGTGGCCAATTTGTTTCTACTGAAATGAATTCTTTAATTTTTTCCATCAGAATTTTATCTAGTGTCTATTGGATACTTCATGTGGTGCTGCCAGACAGCCATTCTAGCTTTGCCAGATAATATCCTGGTAGACCTGGCATTTCTTTTAAGAATTTCTTTGCTGGCTAGATTTTGTGTTCCTATAACTGAGTTCTTGAAATTCTCTGTTACACAAAATATCCATCCTGTTCACATGTGTGAGGTAATGCACTTATTTGTCCTGTTTTGTTGTCATTAATACACTAGTCATTATTGTTTTATATGAGACTTGTGTAAGGACTCTTAGAGTAGTCTGTATAGTATAATCATCTCTAAAATATTTCTATTATATTTTACAGTACTAGTATTAGCCTTGATAGTACCTTTTTTTAATGCTACTGGTCTGAACTTCTATTGCAGCAATTATTTTATATAACATCAACACATCAAGATATTATTGTTTATTTTAAAAATTACTGAAAACTTTTTAAATGTGTTTTTATAGTATTTAAGGACTTTTTAAAATGTGTCCTTATAGTATTAAATAAACGGATTATTCAGAAATCATACCAGTTATTAGCTTAATATATGCCTCTTTTCTTTTAAAATTTGATAGGATACAGCGAAGCCAAAATTCAGTTATTAAGAATATTTATATTGTAGTAGAGTATTGCATTTTATAATACTGACTAGACTACTCATGTATTAAACTTAGTGGTTTTCTTTTTAGTTTTAGTATGACTCATGGTGAAACAATGTTAATATTTAGTACTGGGTATTCAAAATTCTATTTGACAAGGACACTCCTTGAATAACACAAACACAATCTTGAGATTCTCCTCCTTTGGTTATAGACTTTAATTATGCTTACTTACTACATCAGTGAATAGTAATATGGGAAGAATTAGCAGCAGTTCATAACTAGCTAATTAGAAGAAAATGTTAAGACAATTTCAGTTAATAATAGGGATTTATTACACATGGTACAAGGACTTAAAGACCTTGTACAAAACCTAAAGGTATTTTGACTAACTTAGTTTATGCCTGCAACTATCCTTTAGGCAAAGAGACTAAGCATTGGCTATGAAATTAAGAGGTTGGCTTAATGAGGTGGATGACGCTGGAGCCGATTATACAGAGTGAAGTAAGCCAGAAAGAAAAACATCAATACAGTATACTTACACATATATATGGAATTTAGAATGATGGTAATGATAAACCTGTACGCAAAACAGCAAAAGAGACACAGTTGTATAGAATGGCCTTTTGGACTCTGTGGGAGAGGGAGAGGGTGGGATGGGTTGGCAGAGTGGCAATGTAACATGTGTGATATCATAAGCGAAATGAATTGCCAGTCCAGGTTTGATGCAGGATGCAGGATGATAGGGACTGATGCACGGGGATAACCCAGAGAGAGGGTGTGGGGCGGGAGGGTGGAGGAGGGGGTCGGGATTGGGAGTTCATGTACACTCATGGCTAATTCATGTCAATGTGTAACAAAACGAATACAGTATTGTAAAGCAAAACAAACTAAAAAATAAAAATTAATTAAAAAAAAAATCAGTTCAGTTCAGTTGCTCAGCCGTGTTCCACTCTTTGCCACCCCATGAATCGCAGCATGCCAGGCCTTCCTGTCCGTCACCAACTTCCAGAGTTCACCCAAACTCTTGTGCATTGAGTCGGTGATGCCATCCAGCCATTTCATTCTCTGTCATCCCCTTCTCCTCCTGCCCTCAGTCCCTCCCAGCATCAGGGTCTTTTCCAATGAAATTACCTCCAAACTTAGTAGCTTATAATGATACACATTTATTATCTCACAGTTTCTGTGGGTCAGAAATATGGGCACAGTTTAGCTCAGTTCTCTGCTTCATAATCTCACAAAGCTAAAAATTGAAGTATCAAATATGGATGGCGCCTAGTCTGAAGGCTTGATTGTGGAAGGGTGCACTTCCAAATTCTCTTAGCTAGTTATTGGCAGAATACAATCATCAAAGACTTGAATTTAGGGCTTCAGTTTTGTTTGTGTGTTTTGCCAGGGATTGGGGATGAGTACTGCTCTCAGTCCCTTGCCATGTGGACATTAGCAAAATAAGAGTTGTTTCATCAGAGCCAGCAAGAGAGTCTGCTACAAGATGAAGACTGTCATCTTATATAGCTTAATCATGGGAGAGACATCCTATCAACTTTGCTATATTCTATAGAAAAGAAGTAAGTCATAGGCCTAGTTCACACTCAAGGGGAGGGCATTACACATAGACATGAATCCCAGGATGTGGGGATCAGTCTGAGTCATCTTAGAAGCTACCTACCACAATGAACAATAATTATTTGATATTGCCATATTGTTAATTTAATTTACTCAGTGGCTCAGAAGGTAAAGAATCTGCCTGCAGTGCAGGAAGTCTGGGTTTGATCCCTGGGTTGGGACAAACCTTTGGAGAAACGAATGGCAACCCACTCTAGTATTCTTGCCTGGAGAATTCCATAGACAGAGGAGCCTGGTGGTTACAGTCCATAGGGTCTGCAAGGAGTCGGACTTGACTGGAGACTAACATTTCACTTTTTCACTTTCACTTTTCTTTCTTTCATACTGTTAATACATCTAGATCATGGTGTAGCATTTTCATATTTATACAAAAATTAAAGATTTGTGGTGATCTAGATACTTAATGGCAACCCACTCCAGGACTCTTGCCTGGAAAATCCCATGGATGGAGGAGGCTGGTAGGCTGCAGTCCATGGCGTCGCTAGGAGTCAGACATGACTGAGCAACTTCACTTTCACTTTTCATTTTCATGCATTGGAGAAGGAAATGGCAACCCACTCCAGTGCTCTTGCCTGGAGAATCCCAGGGACGGGGGAGCCTGGTGGGCTGCCGTCTATGGGGTCGCACAGAGTCGGACACGACTGAAGCGATGCAGCAGCAGATACTTATGATAATCTCCATGCTTATGTATTCTGTTTCAATTAATCTTCCTATTTCTGTGGAGTACTTACTCCATAGGAATGGTAGGACACAAGGCATTACTTGGATAATGTCTTTAATTATACATAGTATAAGCATTTGTTCAAGCTGGTTTTAGGAAGTGCAGAGGAACCAGAGATCAACATCTGCTGAATCATGGAAAAAGCAAGAGAGTTCCAGAAAAACATCTCTTTCTGGTTTATTGACAATGTCAAAGCCTTTGACTGTGTGGATCACAAGAAACTGTGGAAAATTCTGAAAGAGATGGGAATACCAGACCACTTGACATGCCTCTTGAGAAACCTATATGCAAGTCAGGAAGAAACAGAACTGGACATGGAACAACAGACTGGTTCCAAATAGGAAAAGGAGTATGTCAAGGCTGTATATTGTCACCCTGCTTATTTAACTTATATGCAGAATACATCATGAGAAATGCTGAGCTGGAAGAAACACAAGCTGGAATCAAGATAGCTGGGAGAAATCTCAATAACCTCAGATATGCAGATGACACCACCCTTATGGCAGAAAGTGAAGAGGAGCTAAAAAGCCTCTTGAGGAAAGTGAAAGAGGAGAGTGAAAAAGTTGGCTTAAAACTCAAATTCAGACAACTAACATCACGGCATCTTGTCCCATCACTTCATGGGAAATAAATGGGGAAATAGTGGAAACAGTGGCTGACTATTTTTCTGGGCTCCAAAATCACTGCAGATGGTGATTGCAGCCATGAAATTAAAAGACATTTACGCCTTGGAAGGAAAGTTATGAGCAACCTAGATAGCATATTAAAAAGCAGAGACATTACTTTGCCAACAAAGGTCCGTCTAGTCAAGGCTATGGTTTTTCCAGTAGTCATGTATAGATGTGAGAGTTGGACCGTGAAGAAAGCTAAGCACCGAAGAACTGATTCCTTTGAACTGTGGTGTTAGAGAAGACACTTGCAAGTCCCTTGGACTGCAAGGAGGTCCAACCAGTCTATCCTAAAGGGGACCAGTCCTGGGTGTTCATTTGAAGGACTGATGCTGAAGCTGAAACTCTAGTACTTTGGCCACCTCATGTGAAGAGTTGACTTATTGGAAAAGACCCGTATGCTAGGAGGGATTGGGGGCAGGAGGAGAAGGGGACAACAGAGGATGAGATGGCTGGATGGCATCACCGACAATGCACATGAATTTGGGTGAACAGGGATTTGGTGATGGACTGGGAGGCCTGGCATGCTGCAATTCATGGGGTCACAAAGAGTCAGACACGACTGAGCAACTGAACTGAACAGGTATTTTCATGATTAAATCAACTATAAGTTGACCATGTGCAAGAACTGTAGCACATCTTGTCTGACAGTAAACCCTACATGTTAGAATTGTGGGGTTTTGTGACACCAAGAATAATGTATTCTTATGATAATAGTCTCAAAATCCCAGTTATGTGTTGGTGCATAAGATTTTCACTATTTTGTTAAACCAAGGTATTTGATGTTTTATTAATAGTGAAATTATTGGTAGACATTAAAGGCATCTATATCAATAACAGAGAAATAGTATTTCTTCTGGGAGTTCAGAGGACAAACAGGGATTTCGTGGGTGCCAGTGTCTTCCCCAGAGTTAAGTCATTAGACAGATTTTAGCAGTTGTCCTGAGTTTTACTAATATGAGGTGATGATTCTTTTTTTTTTTAATTGGAGGTTAATTGCTTTACAATGTTGGGTTGGTTTCTTCATCATAACAATGTGAACCATCCGTATGTATACATGTGTCTTCCCTCTCTGGAGCCTCCTTCCCACCCCTCTAGGTATCACAGAGCACTGGGCTGGGCTCCCTTTGTTATATAAGCAGCTTCCCACTAACTATCTGTTTTACACGTGGTAATGTATATGTTTCAATGTTACTCCCTCAATTCATCCCCTCCTCTTCTTCCCCTGCTGTGTCCACAAATCTGTTCTCTATGTCTGCATCGCTATTTCTGCCCTGCAAATATGTTCATCGGTACCATTTTTCTAGATTCCCTATATATATACATTGTTGTTGTTCAGTCACTAAGTCATGTCTAACTTTTTTGAGACCCCATGGCTTGTAGCCCACAAGGCTCCTCTGTCTATGGAATTTCCCAGAGAAGAATACTGAAGTGGGTTGCCATTGCCTTCTCCAGGAAATCTTCTCTACCCAGGGACTGAACCCAGGTCTCCTGCTTGGCAAGTAGATTCTTTACCACTGAGCCATCAGGGAAGCTTATATATGCATTAATATGTGATATTTGTTTTTCTCTTTTTGACTTACTTCACTCTGTATAACAGGCTCTAGGTTGGGGTGATGATATTTTAAATGACACCTTTATTTGTGACAATTGTATGCTTTCTTATCTGCATGTTACATGCTAAGTCACTTCAGTTGTGTCCGATTCTTCACAACCCTATGGACAGTAGCCTGCCAGGCTCCTCTGTTCATGGGATTCTGCAGGAAAAAGTATTGGAGTACATTGCCATGCCTTCCTCCAGGGGATCTTCCCAACCCAGGGATCGAACTCACATCTCTTGCATCTCCTGCACTGGCAAGCCGATTCTTTACCATTAGTGCCACCTGGGAAGCCTTTTTCTTATCTATAGCTTCCCAAATCACAGAGAATAGAGGCCCTTTTAATTGTTTTAACTAGGATCCATTGTTATATTGATTTCTAACTTATTTACTTTTAAAGTCTATCTGAAAATGTCTGGTCAAATATTAGATATTTTGTAACTTGGTAATTTTTAATTTTAACATTTCATTTTATGTTTGATTCTCCTAATTCAGATCTGAGCCCATTTGCACAGAGGGTATAGTCTTTGTTATGTCAGTTTTGAATCTACCCCATAATTGTTTGACAGTCTCCTGAAATCTATCTTTCATCTTTGTTTTGAATCTTTTAGTGAAAGAAACACTTCTGAAATTTTCTTATGTAATATATTTTCTATTTTAAAATTTTACACCACTGAGTTATTTAAATCTTCCCTTTTCTAATCCACTCCTTTAAAAATATTTTGCCACATGAGGCTAACAATTAATTGAGTTAATTGGTACATATCCGCAGTTCAGGACAATAAGTGTCTAATGAAAATCCTGAATTCTGCCCAAAATATTTTGCCTGTACCTCTGAAGTTTAGGAAAATCATTAATTATATCTCTCAATTTGGCTCTAGACCAGGGTTTTCATTCGACTTCAGTGGATCTGACTTGTGTTCTAAAAATTTTTAATGCAGTATTCTTTGCTAATAAAAACTCTAAGGATAGAATATCTCATTTATAAAACCAGATTGCGTAAAAAAAGAGAAATGCAAAGAGAGTAGCTTTCGAAATGTTACAAAGGCCTTGACAAAGACTCCATTGGAATTTGAATTTTATTTAGCAGCCTCAGAATGCCAATTAAAAGAGCCGAATACAGTAAATCCCCTGCATACCAACCTTCAAGTTTTGAACCTTCAAAGATGCGAACGTGTGTTCACGTGTCCAATCGTGTAAGTTAGTTCTGGGGTCTGGCGTGCACTGTCACAGGCTGCATCCTGCGCAAGTGGCTGTGCTTTTGTGTACTCGACTGCACAGTAGTGTATAGAGTACAATAGCATAGTCTCTTTATTTCAAGTCCAGGATGTCCAGAAGCAAGTGTAAAAACAGCGCTATAGAGTTGATTATGATAGTTGGTACCTGGGCTAACTTTATTAGACTTACGAACACATTGAACTTACAAACATGCTCTCAGGACAGAACGTGTTCATATGTAGGGGGCTTACTGTATTGACTATTAAGCATTTTATCTCCTAATTTGTCTACTGTTGTTGCTTAGTCGGAGAAGGCAATGGCACCCCACTCCAGTGTACTTGCCGGGAAAATCTCATGGACAGAGGAGCCTGGGAGGCTGCAGTCCATGGGGTTGCTAAGAGTCAGACACGACTGAGTGACTTCGTTTTCACTTTTCACTTTCATGCATTGGAGAAGGAAATGGCAACCCACTGCAGTGTTCTTGCCTGGAGAATCCCAGGGATGAGGGAGCCTGGTGGGCTGCCATCTATGGGGTCACACAGAGTCAGACACGACTGAAGCGACTTAGCAGTTGCTTAGTCACTAAGTAGTGTCTGACTCTTTTGCGGCCCCATGGACTGTAGCCCACCAGGCTCCTCTCTCCATGGGATTTCCCAGGCAAGAATACTGGAGTGGGTTGCCATTTCCTTCTCCAAGCTGTTCTTAAATATTTTAATTTATTGCTTGTGTCCCCCAAAATGGTCATTATTATTCTATCAAATCATCTTTCTAAACTTTATCAAGGAAACAGAAAGATTTAGAGTTAAAATGTGACTTATTTCGGAAGGAGGAGTTCTTCCAGGAAGAGCTAAGACTTTGATACAGACAAACGCGTGACACACAAAAGAGGGAGGCCACCCTGGTCAGCCAGGAGCGTGTGTTCGTGAGTGGTCGACAGTTATGTGTTAAAATGCGTCTGTTCCTGACTGAGTGATTATCAGAAGCCAAGACTGACACTGACTAGTTAACATGCAAAAGCTGTGTTCACTGACGGCAGCGCTTGTTGAATGACCGAACACATTTAAAACAGGTTCTGGTGGGTCCTTGCCCTCATGGCGTTAGAACAATGAATCTTTTCCGAAATTTATGGAAATATATGTTTTTATTCTCACAATTTGGGAAATAACGGCCCAGATCAAACACCAACCGTGTGAAAGGGTTTTTGCCAAGACTTGACAAATGTTTTTCTCTCTGTGAAATACAAAACAGACTTTATTCTGGAAGGAAAAGATAAGCCAGGCATTTAGAAACAGGGCTGTCTCTCCTTTCAAGAGGTGGGTGAGGGAGATTTCATCCTTCCTTAGTACGTCTATTAGAGGCTGATAAGTCAAAGGCCCTCAGATGCCACATACAGATCATTCATAGCAAAGGGATGGGACACTAAGACTTAAAGCAAGTAACTTAAAGTGAGTCATAGAATATGTGGTAAATAAGAGAAAACAGATTCTTCTAAGGAATTCAAATGAAATTTATGCTTACAACAGCTTTCTGGCTGGCAAGAAAGAAAGAAAGAAAGTGCTTTTCTAATGAGCTGGACTTGTGTCTGTGAGCTGAATTTGTCGCTGAACAATAGCTACATAAAAATAAAAAATGTGTCGGTTTATTTCTTATTAACTTATTCTGTTGTGTTGTGACCATCTAACTTGCAATCGAAACTCAGTTTAGTTTCCATTTTTCCCTTTCATTTTCTGCAACTGTAGAACTGAGTGCCATCGGCAAAGCAGCATCCACTTACAACACTTTAAGAAAAGACGATTTTTATAGGCTTAAGTATGTCACATTAGGCTTGCGATGAGATTAGATTTGGGAGCGTGACTGTCCAGAGAAAACAATGGTATATCTTTATTTGTGTGATAAGGAGGCATTTTTAAAAAAGGAACTAAAGCACCATACATCATGGAGGCTGTGAATATAGCTACGCTCCTGCAACTAGTAAGCACTGTTGTTACTGATCAGCAAAATCTTGGATTCTTTTTAAAACTGTCTTTCTCATCACAGGATGTGAGCCCATTCCTGTGCGCTATCTCGAGTGGAGCAACATCGAGTCCATCATAGCCATCGCCTTTTCCTGCTTGGGCATTCTTGTCACCTTGTTTGTCACCCTGATCTTCGTGCTGTACCGAGACACGCCTGTGGTCAAATCCTCCAGCCGGGAGCTCTGCTACACATTCTAGCTGGCATCTTCCTTGGTTACGTGTGTCCTTTCACCCTTATTGCCAAGCCCACCACCACCTCCTGCTACCTGCAGCGCCTCCTGGTCGGCCTCTCTTCTGCCATGTGCTACTCCGCTTTAGTGACCAAAACCAACCGCATCGCACGCATCTTGGCTGGCAGCAAGAAGAAGATCTGTACCCGGAAGCCCAGGTTTATGAGCGCCTGGGCCCAGGTGATCATTGCCTCAATTCTGATCAGTGTGCAGCTAACTTTGGTGATAACCCTGATCATCATGGAGCCCCCCATGCCCATCCTGTCCTACCCGAGCATCAAAGAAGTCTACCTTATCTGCAATACCAGCAACCTGGGGGTGGTGGCCCCTTTGGGCTACAATGGGCTCCTCATCATGAGCTGTACCTACTATGCCTTCAAGACCCGCAATGTGCCCGCCAACTTCAATGAGGCCAAATACATTGCCTTCACCATGTACACCACCTGCATTATCTGGCTGGCTTTCGTGCCCATTTACTTTGGGAGCAACTACAAGATCATTACTACCTGCTTTGCAGTGAGCCTCAGTGTAACGGTGGCCCTGGGCTGCATGTTCACCCCCAAGATGTACATCATTATTGCCAAACCCGAGAGGAATGTCCGCAGTGCCTTCACCACCTCGGACGTGGTCCGCATGCATGTTGGCGATGGCAAGCTTCCCTGCCGCTCCAACACTTTACTCAGCATTTTCCGAAGGAAGAAACCAGGGGCAGGGAACGCCAAGTGAGTTGTCTGGCCTGGGTTTGCCTTTTCTATTTCTCTCTCTGTCTCTCCCTCTCTCTTTCTATTTTCTTCTATTTGACTAAAGCACGTTCTTCCATTTCCCCAATGTTTTCCATGTCCTTTCTTAATCTTTTCTTTTTTTACACCCCCCCCCCAAATCTCACATTCTGTTGCAGTAGGAATGTGTTAGCACTAAAGGTCTTCAGTGTTTTATTTCTTTGAAAGAGCAAGGAGTGTGAAGCAACAACCAGCTGAGCGCAATTCACTCTTACCTGGAATCTACAGCTTCTGTTCTGCCCTTAATGTTTTCCTTTCGTGTGGGTCCTTCTTCTGTGGAGTATCAGTACATCTCTGGGGTCTGGTCAGAGATGCAATCTCTAGTTCTAATTTCTAGTTTAGATTACGGTTGAGATAGTTTCCGAGTTACTTTTTTATCACTTTTGAGCCATACCATTACTCACCTGGGATGGAGAGGGAAGAAATCTAGCACCTCGGGGAATTGGCCTATTTCAAAATTTGAGTTTAGTTAAGCACCAAATATATCCTGAAATAAGTTCCTTATGTAACTATCTTACCAGGCATCTCTTTATTTTATGTGTACTGTAAACTTCCTAATGCTACACATGAATTGACCTATCTCTACTACAAGGTTATGATCAGAATGATTTCTAGCCATCAAGCACCAAATGCAACAAGAAACCAGATTAAGGTAAAGAGCTCAAACTTGAGAGTCACTGTGAACATCAAAGTCCAGCCTATTTCTATTTTGGTAATTTTTCTTAGTAGTTTATATAATACACACATTCCTGTCTTTTTCCTGACTCTGTTTTGCAGGGAAGCATATGCTAAAATTTGCATGTGTCATCTCATTCTGAGACCCACGAAAACAGATTTCATGTCACATTTACAACATTTAGAATAACATGCATGCTTAACGTTCTAACAGTAATTTAATTTTCCAAAAATGAAACTAATTCCCCCAATAGCAGTATTAATTTTTGAAACAATCCTATGAAAGTGAAGGCTTTTAATAGTAATAGTTATGTAATTGTTTTAGAACTATTCTGTGCACTTGAATAAGTCAGCAAGGTAAGAGGAATGGGTGTTATTTTCCCCCTTTTGTTAAGTGAGGACAACAAACCACTGTGAATTTGTGTGACTCTTAAGTAAATTTCGTTTAGTTAGCTATTCTTTGCCTAAGCCTTACCTGGCATGAAATTTCTCATCATAACATATGTCAAAAAATCTACATGCCTTAAATTTCTGGGTTTTATATCTTTTCTGCAAAGCAGCACCATGGGTCTCTTTTACAGCAACCATAAATTGGTTTGAGGCTCAGATGAGGGAGTCTCTAGGAAATAAATATTTTTGAAGGCCATCAAGTTTTATTATTACTTCAAACAAAGCATCCCTAATTTTTTTCAGTGTTAAGAATGAAGTCATTAGTTTACATCTACTTCTTCATGAAATTCTGATTATTAAAGCCACTAATTTGTTTTCTTCCCTTGCCCTGATTTTTCATTCTAACCAACATCCCCTCAGTTCCAGTGAGCATGAAAGCAAAACAACAGCGCTGTGAAATGAAAAAAGAAAAAAAAAAAAAGACCACAGCTACAAAGTCCAGATGTACAATGGCATCATGACAATTATCATTTAGATAGAAGGAATGAGAGGGGAAAAAATGAAAAGAAGGGAGAAAACACTCTTTAAACCCACATGTTTGTGAAGACTAAGAGACTTCTGTTGCAGCCCATATGGCTTTTTGAGTGTTCCATTCCACTATCTACCGTTACTCAGCTCCATGTTTTCTAACTGCCTTCGTTACGGCTCTTCAGAAGTTTTCTTATGATTTTTGGTCATGAGTCATTCCTGAAAACTGTTCTTCTAACCATTTAATGGAAAGAGGGAACCTATGTAATCAAGATATCTTTTGTTGGTACTCAGGATTATGCATTTTGACAGCTCTCTCAGTGATTCTGTGAGAGACAGATATGGGCACCTGTCCAAGAGAGCAGTGACTAATCCTTAGTACACATTGCTTCACTGCTGGGATAAAGTGAAGTTAGCTTACCATGTATACAGTCCCCAGGTATTGTGCTTATTCTGATTACCTTCTCACACCTGGATCTGCTTTCATTAGGAGTTGAGAATATTCCCAGAATTATTATGAATTTAGAAATTAATTTCATTGGAATCACACTTTTGAGAGAAAAATCCCCTTGGTCTAAATTGGGCTGGTTGTCTGGGAAGCATTGCTTTCAGCACTCAATGTGTTGCTCAACTATTGGCTCCCTTTTATTTATCCATGTTATTAGATCCTGACAATAAGAAATAATACTTCTAATTAGTAATTCTAATATGCAGCTTTCTCTGTACAATTGGTAGCTCCTGTAAAGTGTATCACACCACTGAGCTGACCCACAGAGGGTATTTGAGGTTAAATTTCCATGGAAAGTGACCATTTATTTACTCATTTTTCTCACTTACTCTGCTGTTACTTCTCTTGTAACTCTCTATGAGACTGTACTTTTAAAATATAACAATAATCTCAGGGCCTGTTTTTACCTTTTTATTGCTGGTTTATGATTTCCTGGTTTGTCTCCAAAGTTGCAAAAATCACAAACAATCTAATATTTTCTACAGCAATAAAAATCTAGCAGAGTTTTGCCAACTGAAGCAAGGGGCTGAAAACTCTAGGGAACACATCACCCAATGAGTGTATCACCATTCTGGATGTGTAATCCCTACGTTTCTGGTGCACTGTGGGTGTTCAGCAGTCTGCATATGTAGCTATAAACACAGAACAGATGCTGTAATGAAGAGCTTCCAACTGATCTATCTTTTTTGATATTATTCTGAGGAGTTGCAAGTCCGTCTATATTCATACCAGGCTGTTTCTGAGATAGAAGGAATGGCTGATGTTGTGTGTCTGTTTTTGCAAAGTTTACTTCAATTTGTTGTTTTATTCACAGCCATATATCTGACACAATCAAAGGTTTGGGCACTTGCCTTTATGTTTTCTGAAATAAAATTTAGGAGGCGTTTAATCAATACATTGGGTGTTTGGATTACTTAAGTTGCTTATAGTTAGAAGTCCTACTAGGCATAATCCTGTCCTGGAAGATCAACTGAATAAGATAATTATTTTGACCAGGCTAATATCTTAAGCTGTTAATGTATTTGAATGGGAACATATTCAGGCCCTAACTTAATATAAAGATATTGGTAAAATTCTCTTTCTTGGCAGGAGAGGAAACATAGAAATCCATAGATATGAGTAATTAAGTTATTTAGGTCTGAGTTACTTGTCGCTTCCTTTTAAAGCATATGAATTAGCATTATGCAACTAAAAGCTTAAAACATTATGTAAATGACATGCTTTCTTAAAAAAAAATAATTATATCAATGGCTAAATGTCAAACTAACATTTCTAGTCATTTTTTGAATAAATAACCTCAACAAGTGCCAAATAGTTTGAGGGCACATGGAGCTGAAATGTGACAACACACTCCTGTGACTTTTTGGGGGTGTGTAATTGCAAGCAAAACTAAAAACAATGATAATCACCAGAAAACTGCATTAGACTGATGCAAGGAGGTAATTTTAAAACATAGGCTTCTAAGTAAATAGTGTATTAATATGTTCTTGTGATTATTTCTTAAGCATCTGTATATATGCTTTAATGAGGGCAAAAGCTCTAAGTGAAATACAAATGGAATGATGCTCTGAGGACATATTCCGCTTGATCTGCTAGAAACATATTGTTTTGTCCATAAGAAAAGGTAAAGAAGTCTGCAGCATTAGTGTGTATGCTCGAATCTTTCCTCCTTTATTATGAAAGGAACAACGGCTGTTAGCCAGAAGACATCAAAATCAAATAGAGATAACATCTTCTCTTTCATAAAAAGAACTCATTCACTCTTCTAGCTTGTAAATGAGAAAATCTGTCATTTTAAAATTATTTTTCCCTTAGTCATATAATAAATGGTTTTAAAAGTCATTGTGATTCTTCACTTGAGTTTTATAGTAACTTTCAGAAGATATTATGGAAGTACTTATCATAGAATTTTACTACTTGAGAGCAACATTTATGGTGGATATACTGTTTATTATCCACTTATTTAATCAACAAATGTGTCAACAGTAACATATGCTTCATAAAAGCACTTAGGTACTTGGTATGGTGCTAGTTAATATTTCAGATAAAAAAATATTTAAGAGATGGGCACAGACTACCACCAGTCTTGCAATATAGTAAGGGAAACACAAAAAAATACAACTAAATATGTTGGGTTAGGTGCTGTAATAGAGGACCAATATAGCATTTTGTGTGTTCAGGGAAGAAAGAATTCAGCCCAGCTAAATGGAGTGGAGTCTATGGAAAGATGAGGAAAGACTTCTTGATAAAAGTATAAAAGTGGCATTTGAACTTAACCATAAAGGATGCTTTTCAACAAGAGAAAATGTGCTGTGGTGAGACCATTTCACATGCAGAACATAATATAAGCAAAGAATTCAGAAATGTTAGTGTACTTTTGGTTTGAAATATGGAATCTGTTGAGTAAAACACATGGAGAGGTATAGTGTGGGAAAATTTGTAAATACAGAAAGAGGACAGATTACAGAGAGTGATCAATGTTCTAAGAAGAAATTTGGATACTTATTATGAAGACCACAAGATGCATTAATGACTTTTGTGAAATTTTATGATCATGTGTGAGCTTTATGGGAATAGATTGACTGCAGACAGACTAGTTAATAGAGTGCTACAATAATCCAGAGGACAGGTTAAAAATAAAAGGTTTAAATGAAAGCAAAGAAAGAAAAGTCAAATCCAAGGCATGCATATGAAGAAGTTTTCTGAGCTTAAGTCATTAGAACTGAAATATTGATTTTGGGAGAGAAAGAGAGGCATTAAAAACAGAAATTATTGTTTGAACAACTCATAATTTCAGCTACAACTACCATGTAGCAGTTGGTAGTAGAAAAGTACAACTACCATGAAAACTGGTAGGGAATACAGGAATAGGACTGGGGAAATGTTGCTAAGTTGGATTTCAGACTTAACCAATCAAAAATCCTGTAGCAGTAATTCAAACAGAGGCATCCATAAGATTATTTAACAATTTAGGTCAAGAGTTTAAGACACAGGTCTGAGCCAGAGTTCTAGATTTGAGGATTAATTGTCAATGTCAGTGGCCAAAAGAGTGATTGTGGTATGAGAAAAGAAGAAAGTCAGAGGAAGAACATGAAGAAACACTTACTTACATTTAAGAGAGAAGATAAACAAGGAAAAACTGAAAGCAATAAACAATATATAATAAAAAGGCAGGTGGGAGGGAGGGCGTGGGGGACAGAGAAATTTTGCATATCAACGAAACCAAGCAAGAGACTATTTTAATCCACTCTGTTGCCATAGGAAAATCCCACAGACTGGAGGCTTAAAAGACAAACATCTATCATTTCACAGTTCTGGAGGCTGAGAGTCCAAGATCAGGGTTTCATTATGGCTGAGTTCCAGTAAGACCTCTCCCATTTGGGTTGCAGACAGCTGCCATCTACCCCTAATCAATCACCTCCCAAAGGCTCCACCTCCTAATACCATCATGTTGAGGGGTTAAGATGTCAACACATGAGTTTAAGGGGAGCACAACCATTTAGTCCATAACAGACTGTTTCAGGATGATAGAACTCGCAGTCTCCATGGATGGAGACACCATGGCTATCCTTGAGTGATTTCAGCGGTGTGATGTGAGTAGGATTTTTATTGCAGTAAATTGAGGAGCTCATCATTAAAGGAGTTAAGAAGCTTAGACAGTATCTGAGGCCAGGGAAGAGGGAGGAGTGGTATAATACAGGAGAAATGTAAGCTCACTTATAGTAGATGAGAAGGCAACTGACAGACAAGGAGAAATAAAAATATACATATTCTACAGTTTATGCTGGGCAGTCTAACCCAGAACTGTGCCCTTGCAGGAGAGCTATTTGACATCAATTGACAAGTGTCATAATGAAGCACCAGCTCTGAAGAGCATGCTGATTGTGGTTGATGCTGGTTCTCATTTAGTTACATGCATATTGCCTGACATTAGAAAAGAAGAATCAAGCTGGGAAATTAGAGAAATTTTAAATAAAATCTGAAATACAAACCTTTACTACTGATCTTATCAGGCCTCCAGGGATACAAACATTGTAAGAGTTGAGATGGGACAAATGTGGAAAAGCTGAACAGAAGGGTGTGCTGTCCTGGCCTTGTGAGTGGAGCTGGAGGAGTCACAGCGCCTAAGTTCAGGCTGCTTGTAGAAGAAAGAAGAGTGCAGTGTATTCAGAGTCAGACTCAGATGAGAACGAAATAGTTCATTCAGCTCTGATTAGAAGGGGCTAGAAATCCAACCCTTGGCTCCCTTCCTGACAGCCAGTCATAGTGCCTGAGCCTGCCAGAGAGAGGATATTTTGTTTGGGGTAAAGCTTTATGCTCCCTGGAAAAAGCAAGCTGAAAGGCCTTTACTCTATGAAGAAAGTAACACTATGGCCTAAAAGCACATCAGTCATAATTTAAGATGAAAATAAGTTAGTGAGTAAGTTGTGTGTTGAGGAGCGGCCATGGGGAGAGACCATCTTTAGAGACCATGGGCTTAAGTGCAGGGGGAGGGATGAAGGACATGGGCACGTGGGGGATGGGTACAACTTGTTCCCAGCAGGCGTGGCAAATCTGCAGTCAGCATTGTTTACTTTTCCCCTTCTTCTGAATAATATACTCATTTTGCAAATAAGACAGAAATAGCTACTTTCGATACTCATATTTTATGTTTTCAAATTCTATGTTAAGACCATGGGGCACAGATTCTGCTACAGCTTCAAAGAGAACATATTCCTTTTCAGTATAGGCTGACTTTTATACTTCTTTCAAATTCAAATGAACTCGCCTGATATACATATTCAAGTTCTCGAACTTAATATTTTATTCTTCTATGTTTATAATGTGTAATTTCTGAACTGAATTCAAAAGCATTCCAGATGGTATCTATAATGACCCAAAGTAGGAACATGGAACATTGTTATGTAAGTAAAGAAAGACTTGGAAAGTTCAAGGCCATTTTTGTGAGAGGAATAAATGGGACTAAAATCATTTTATCACTTTAATTAAAATACGATTTTAATCACTTTTATGTTTGCTATCTCAAAAATGCATTCAGTCACACCTGCATTCAATAAAATGAATGAGGCATGGGGTTTGCCCTCAAGAAGTTCACAGTTTAATGGTATAAAACCCCATTAAAATAAAATCCAGTGAGTGAAATAAAAGGAAATGGTACAATGTGGTGATTTAGGTGGGTGCGTAAATTTAGAGTCAGAAGGTTACTGAGTCTGGGCTCCTTATTTTTGCGAGGTCCCATTCTATGCAACAGATAATTTTATTCTTGGTCCCACTCTATGTAACAGTCACCTATTAAATGAGAAAAACTATCAGAGGAGACACTGGAGGCCTACAGGCTAAACATGATCACCGATGCTCTTAGATCATAAGAAAAAAGCTTATAGGCTCATTAATTAGAACTCTTTGACTTCAAGTTACTGAAGCCAAACTCAACTGGCCTAAGCAAATTTATTTTCTCTTTGTATAAATAAATGGAAAAATCTATACAGAGTATAGTGCAATGTTTAACATAGTAAAACCTCAAAAACTGTTAGCTAGTGACTCTAAAGTTATGAAAATGGGGGAGGAGGTATGAAAGTTCGTATGCTAGCATAAAACTCTGCACTACCCCTTCACATGAAGAGAGATCTGAAAGTTGGATGTGTGCATCGTTACTGTCATTTTATAATATCCACACTGGACAGGATGGAGGAGCTGTGTGTCTGCTGAGAGTCCAGGCGTGCGGGTGTTACTCAGTGTGCGAAGTGTGCAAGGAAGGACACCCTGTTTGACATGACTTGGCACCCTGTCCATGCTTGGCCACAGCTAAAGAGAGATGAGATCATTTGCATTCCATCTGTTAGTCTCAGTGTCCAGTGTAAAGTGTTATCTACTCAAAGGGGAAGCAGGCCTTGTGAGCAACATGTTTGTAAAGCAAGTTCAGGAGCAGAAATATTAGCAGCCTGCACAATGAAGAAACTGAGAAGAAAGGACCAAGTAAAACCTCAAAAACTGTTAGCTAGTGACTCTAAAGTTATGAAAATGGGGGAGGAGGTATGAAAGTTCGTATGCTAGCATAAAACTCTGCACTACCCCTTCACATGAAGAGAGATCTGAAAGTTGGATGTGTGCATCGTTACTGTCATTTTATAATATCCACACTGGACAGGATGGAGGAGCTGTGTGTCTGCTGAGAGTCCAGGCGTGCGGGTGTTACTCAGTGTGCGAGGTGTGCAAGGAAGGACACCCTGTTTGACATGACTTGGCACCCTGTCCATGCTTGGCCACAGCTAAAGAGAGATGAGATCATTTGCATTCCATCTGTTAGTCTCAGTGTCCAGTGTAAAGTGTTATCTACTCAAAGGGGAAGCAGGCCTTGTGAGCAACATGTTTGTAAAGCAAGTTCAGGAGCAGAAATATTAGCAGCCTGCACAATGAAGAAACTGAGAAGAAAGGACCAGAGGATTTGGAAGCTTCATGTTGAGAACAGTGCTGATGGGCTCATTAGTTAGAGCTCTTTCAAAGCTAGTTATAAAAGCCAAATTAAGCTAGTCTAAGCAAAAGGGGGTGGGGTATTTAACAGAAAGAATATAAGGAATAATTTCTGATATCTTACGGTAACAAAGTTTGGAATGCTTCTGGGCCACAGCGTGGACTGGTCTCCTGAAAACAAAGGTTTCAGTGCTCTGTGTAATCTCCTGGCTCCTTCCATGCCTCCTTCTTCTCATATATCTGCTTTCTCCATTTCTGGGCCCTCTCGATTAGTCCAAGGACAACCATCCCAGTGCTCCCGAGTTTACATGTTGTTATAGGTCCAGTTACTGAAGACACTGCTTCAAATCCCTCAACCCACATGCCTCTACATAAAACAGGCAGAAACTGATTGCTTCAGCCTGACTCAGATGTCTATCCCAGGTCAAGGAGATGATGGGCAAAGAAGGAGTCACAGAGTATAAAACCATCTCCCAGGGGCTCATCACTCCTGGGAGGCAGTTCTCAGAAAAGTGGTATAATTGTGACATGAGCAGAAGCCCTACAATTATCTCCACAAGAGTAATTCCATCACCATCCCACCAACCCCCCTTTCTTCTTCAGCATCTGAATAAGTCACTTCTAAGCACCAGCATTTTATATTTAGAAAGTATGATGGAAAGAAACTCTAAAACTTGCAGGTGGTAACCAGTCAGCCAAATAATCACCTGTCTGTGCAATATGTGAGTGACTGTTACACACTCCAGCAGATAGGCCAATAGAGGGGCGAGAAAATGCATCACTCTGCTACAGCGTTTGTTATGAAGGTGGGAGGTGTAGAGTCAGACAAATGTAACCACCAGGCCTTGTCTTTGCTGCCTTATAGAGGATCCTGGCTATAAAATACCCCTAAGTTGCCTGAAGATGAACAGAGCATGTGTGTGCTAAAGTTGCTTCCATTGTGTTTGACTCTTTGTGACCCTATGGACTATAGCCCAGTAGGCACCTCTGTCCATGGGATTCTCCAGGCAAGAATATTGGAATGTTGGAATCAGGGAATCTTCCTGACCCAGGAATTGAACCTACATCTCCTTCATTGCAAGCAGATTCTTTACCCACTGAACCACTTGGGAAGCTCCAAGATGAACAGAGAGGAAGGGAAAAGCTGTTTTTTAAAAAGGAATTATGGATCATTAGAATATTGTGCTCTGAATGAATTAAAATACATCATAAATTACAGGCCAATGATAAAGTATTACTTATTATTGACATTGGTTAATAGAATAGTAAAAGAAAATCAGCAAATATTTAATCCAGTTAACCAAAAAAGTGTCTATAATTTGATTTTATCTCAGAAGGGTAAGGGAAATCTACTATAACTGAAGGCAACTTAATAACACCCTTTATGCAGATTATCTTCAAGATAAATGAGAAGTTTGCTCCTAACAAAATTAGGTCAAGTCCCTAGTGGTGCTGCTAAAGATATTGAAAACAACTGCTTAAAAGAAATCAATAACAATACAAAATACTTTCCTGTCTCTGGTTTCTCAGTTGTAAAAATATATTCTGTGAGCTTGCCCTTAGTAAATGCTCTTAGACACTGTGGGAATTAATGTCATTTTCCACTTGATTAAACTTCACACTGCTTGTTATTTGGCTTAGGTGGGTGTGGGATGGGGGAGTAGGAAAAGTGTTAACAAAGGAAAAAAATGAAGACTTAACATGATCAAAGTAGGATAAAAGAAGTTATGATAATGAGGCAGCAAGGGAAGAGGAGAGGGAGCAGGAGGGATGGTTAAAGATCCATCCCCGGGCAGCTTAGGAATTTAGCCAGTGATTCTGTCAGTGTCTTATTGAAAGAGAACTGCAAGCCATTTCGTAAGATTTTATTTAGCTCCAACTGTTTAAAGTCAAAAGTTATTACAGGGCCTATCCTAGTATAAAATTACTCTTGCTCTGATGGTTAGAATGGGCTCAAGGCCTGACACACATTAGGAAGAAAAGCTCTAATGATTCACTCACACGCCTAATGTGTGCCGGCCACTGAGACAAGGGCAGGGAGTATCGTGATGAAGAAAACACATCCAGCCCCTGTCTTTGTGGAAAGTTGGATCCTGGCCAGGAGACCAGACATTGAACATGTAATTACAGGTGTAGTGAGTGTTTGTAAGGATAAATACAAGGTGTTACAAGAGTGTTATGAGGAGGATCTAACCAGTCCTGATGTGTAGAAGCTGGACATGCTCCCAGGATGAAGGATTATTTAGGTTTGGCCTTCTGAAGGAGAAAGGGGGTTAGCTAGGACAGGAAGGGAGTTAGTGTGGCAGACAAGTCAAAGAATCAGAGTGTAAAGACTCTGAGCTAAAAGACCAAAAATACAAAAGCCACTGATGGCTGAAGGATGTTAAGCAATTCCAGGATGCCAGAGGTGAGAATAAAGGGAAGTATGATAAGGAGACGAGAAGGATCAGCTCAGACCAGATCACGCAGGGCCTCCATAAGCACCTCAAAATGTGGTTCTCGTCCTCTGAGCAAAGGAAGGCCACCCCAGTCACCAAGCAGGGGGGCGCTGTCATTAGTGAGAAGTGTCCTCTAGAGCTAGCCCTTCACGTTCAGTGTGGAAGACACAGGAGAGCAAGGTGCAGGTTTGGGTGCTCTGGGAGGAGGCTGGTAGGAAATTATAGTGAGCTGACCTAGGGTTTTGACAGTTATGGGTAAAGAGAGTGAACATAGAGAATTGCTTAAGAGGTAAAAATAGAAGGAAAGATTGTTCACAGAAATTCAGAGTAGGTGGAGATGTGCAGTCACTTCAGGGTAGTTTAGCTCCAAAGCCCATAATACATGAACTGTTACCAGATTAAATGTGTTATCACACCCAAGATGTGGTTGTTCTATAAGAGAGGGAGACTGATAAGACCTCAAAGCAGAGAAAAGTAGTTACTCAAACAAGCATTGGGAATGGCCATGGAGCTCTCTGATGAGGACATGAGGGAAGGAGATGGTGATCCACAGGCTTTGAAAACTTAGGTCCAAATGACGAGATGATTCCCAGGACTAAAAGCAAACTATATTGGCTTAATGCTATCAAATGTTTTAATACTGAAACTTGCAACTCTCCACCCCTTCTTCTGATTCTTTGAGAGCAAGTAACTATTAATTATTGTATTTTCCTATTTATATACAGTTTTATATTCAAAGTCTTATACGTAAATTTCCACAATTACCTGAAAATGCAATTGCAATTCTGTAACTAAAAATCAGTTGATACAGAGCATTGCCATCACCCTGGAAAGCTTGCTCATGTTCCTTTCTAATCTGCCTCACTATCTAGTTATTGCTATTTAGTCACTAAGTTGCATTCGACTCTGACTCTTTTCTGACTCCATGGACTAAAACAGATCCATGAACAAAAGCCTGCCAGGCTCATCTGTCCATGGGATTTCTCAGGCAAGAATACCAGATTGGTTGCCATTTCCTTCTCCAGGGGATCTTCCCGACCCACGGACTGAACGCTTGTCTCTTGAATCGCAGGCGATTCTTTACCATTGAGCCACCAGGGAAGACCTCCACTGTCTAGAAAAGTGAAAGTGTTAGTCCCTCAGTCGTGTCTGACTCTGTGACCCCATGAACTGTAACCCGCCAGAGAGACAACCTCTACTTTGATTTTCATCCCCATAGATTAATCTTACCTGTTCTTAGTCCATAAATGTGAAATTGTATACTTTTTTCCTACTATAGCTGTATAGTTTATTTTTTATTGGAGTATAATTGCTTTGCAGTGTTGTCTTAGTTTCTGCTGTACAGTTAAATGAATCAGCTATATGTATACATATATCCCCTCCCTCTTGAGCCTGCCTCCTCTACTTTCATCCCCCGCTCCAGGTCATCACAGAGCCCCAAGCTGATCTCCCTGCGCTGTATAGCAGCTTCCCAACCCACTCCAGTACTCTTGCCTGGAAAATTCCATGGACTGAGGAGCCTGGTGGGCTTTAGTCCATGGGGTCACAAAGAGTCGGACACGACTGAGCGACTTCACCTCACCGAATGTATACATGTCAATCCTTCTCTCTCAGTTTGCCCCACCCTCACACGACTTTCTGTCCAAAGGGAACTTTCAGAGATTCTCTTTAATATCTTCAAGTGTTTCTGAAACTTATTCATTACCTCTTAGTTAAGAACCTCTGCTTCCACTCTGAACCTATTCTTTGAATCTGTTCTTCTGTATCAAGAATCATTGAATGTTCCAATGGAAAAAAAATAACTTGAAGATTATCTCCTTACCTCTCTGAAGGTCTCTTCTTTCTGACTTATTAGTCTCTTGGATTCTAGTTGCCATGAGAGCTTCTCAATGTCTTTAAATAGTTTTTCGAAATATTTTACCTGTTTTCTGGTAGTTGTTTTCAGTGAGGGAGCTATAGCTTATCCCAGGGAATTACGTCATACCTGGAAACAGAAGTCCTCTGATACCAATTTAATATTTCCCCTTCATCTTTCTCAAGTTATGAGGTTTATCATAATCTTTATCAGGTTATGATACTGCCAAGATTTCTTTTAGGCTATGCTGACTACTTCTAATACTGTAAAAGAAATTACATGATATTTATCTATCAGTCTATGGTAGTCTATTGTACATTTGTCTATGATAATTGTCTATCAGTTTCTTTTCAGGTTTGCTGGGTGATGGCACGATGATATTAACACCTCTGCTTAAACAGATATGATAATGAAAACTATATATAATATTAATGCTCTAGTCAAGGATATTAAAAACTTCACAAAGTTAAGTGAACTAAGTTCTTTTTATTTATCATTAATTTTAAGCTTCTTACAAAAGTAATAATTTTGTCTTATATCTTATTTCAAAACATCCTGAGGTGACAATTTTAGTTTTAGGCAAATTGTTTTCATCAACTCTTTCTCTCACTCCCTGTGATAAATCAGAGCAAAATAATACAAAGACTCACTCTGTCAATTTGGCACCTAAAGTTTATCTGGAAATATACCAGGATTTTCTTTTTTCCTTTTATGTACTTTAAGTTGTAATTTTTTTCTCATTTTGAGCTTTTACTTTTTCATTAATAAAGATGCCTATATGTGAAAATAAGTATTGAGAATATATATAAAATAAAGCAGTTTATTCACAGTTTAAAGACTAAATTTACCAGAATTTTTAATTAAGAAAGACTTCAGGATCTACAAAATATTTGTATGAATTTCCAAATTCTGTAATTTGTTTTTAATTATTATTTATTTATTTTGGCCACCTGACTTGTGGGATCTTAGTTCCCAACCAGGAGCTGAACCCAGGCCCTCAGCACTGAGAGTACAGGGTCCCAACCACTGGACCACCAGGGAATTCTCTCAAATTTCTGTGATTTCCACTTAGTAGCTCTTCATATATTTGAATATATATTTAGGATTTTTACCTTTTTTCAGCACAAGAAAATATATTCAAAATTCCCATAGAATATTTTAGTTCATTGGGATAAAGCTAAAAGAAGAGGGAATTATACTTCTGAATTACATATTATAAAATTCTTTTTGTACTAACAGTTATAGCTTATTTAACATATTTTAAAAGTGATGAATATTAATTGAGAATTTGAAAATACAGGAAAACACAAAACAGCTAATAAAAATCACCTGCAATTCTACCTATACACAGAGAAAAACTATCATTAACATTTTTATATATAGTTTAGTTTTTGCACACACACATACACATTATTTTTACTAATTTTTTAATGTAAATTTTGCTGGAGATCTTATGACAGTTGATATTAAGTATGAGAATTAATTTAGGAATTATTACTAAAAATAATACATGCTTTTGATATTCCTGCAATTACCAAAGTGATAAAGGAGCTCAGGATTATTTCTGTATTATTTTCATATAAGGAATATTTCATCCTGTTTTGTTTATTCAACCATTCATTCAATACTTACTGCAAATAGATGATCACATGTCTCTCTATTCCCAGGAAAGTCCCAGTTTATGCTTTTTTCCATGATAATTTTTAAGAGCACTGCCTTCATTCTTAAAAGTAATCAGTTTGAATGAAAAATTACATGGCTTTTTTTTATTTCCAGAGCCTGCCTCCTCTACTTTCATCCCCCGCTCCAGGTCATCACAGAGCCCCAAGCTGATCTCCCTGCGCTGTATAGCAGCTTCCCAACCCACTCCAGTACTCTTGCCTGGAAAATTCCATGGACTGAGGAGCCTGGTGGGCTTTAGTCCATGGGGTCACAAAGAGTCGGACACGACTGAGCGACTTCACCTCACCGAATGTATACATGTCAATCCTTCTCTCTCAGTTTGCCCCACCCTCACACGACTTTCTGTCCAAAGGGAACTTTCAGAGATTCTCTTTAATATCTTCAAGTGTTTCTGAAACTTATTCATTACCTCTTAGTTAAGAACCTCTGCTTCCACTCTGAACCTATTCTTTGAATCTGTTCTTCTGTATCAAGAATCATTGAATGTTCCAATGGAAAAAAAATAACTTGAAGATTATCTCCTTACCTCTCTGAAGGTCTCTTCTTTCTGACTTATTAGTCTCTTGGATTCTAGTTGCCATGAGAGCTTCTCAATGTCTTTAAATAGTTTTTCGAAATATTTTACCTGTTTTCTGGTAGTTGTTTTCAGTGAGGGAGCTATAGCTTATCCCAGGGAATTACGTCATACCTGGAAACAGAAGTCCTCTGATACCAATTTAATATTTCCCCTTCATCTTTCTCAAGTTATGAGGTTTATCATAATCTTTATCAGGTTATGATACTGCCAAGATTTCTTTTAGGGCTATGCTGACTACTTCTAATACTGTAAAAGAAATTACATGATATTTATCTATCAGTCTATGGTAGTCTATTGTACATTTGTCTATGATAATTGTCTATCAGTTTCTTTTCAGGTTTGCTGGGTGATGGCACGATGATATTAACACCTCTGCTTAAACAGATATGATAATGAAAACTATATATAATATTAATGCTCTAGTCAAGGATATTAAAAACTTCACAAAGTTAAGTGAACTAAGTTCTTTTTATTTATCATTAATTTTAAGCTTCTTACAAAAGTAATAATTTTGTCTTATATCTTATTTCAAAACATCTGAGGTGACAATTTTAGTTTTAGGCAAATTGTTTTCATCAACTCTTTCTCTCACTCCCTGTGATAAATCAGAGCAAAATAATACAAAGACTCACTCTGTCAATTTGGCACCTAAAGTTTATCTGGAAATATACCAGGATTTTCTTTTTTCCTTTTATGTACTTTAAGTTGTAATTTTTTTCTCATTTTGAGCTTTTACTTTTTCATTAATAAAGATGCCTATATGTGAAAATAAGTATTGAGAATATATATAAAATAAAGCAGTTTATTCACAGTTTAAAGACTAAATTTACCAGAATTTTTAATTAAGAAAGACTTCAGGATCTACAAAATATTAGTATGAATTTCCAAATTCTGTAATTTGTTTTTAATTATTATTTATTTATTTTGGCCACCTGACTTGTGGGATCTTAGTTCCCAACCAGGAATTGAACCCAGGTCCTCAGCACTGAGAGTACAGGGTCCCAACCACTGGACCACCAGGGAATTCTCTCAAATTTCTGTGATTTCCACTTAGTAGCTCTTCATATATTTGAATATATATTTAGGATTTTTACCTTTTTTCAGCAAAAGAAAATATATTCAAAATTCCCATAGAATATTTTAGTTCATTGGGATAAAGCTAAAAGAAGAGGGAATTATACTTCTGAATTACATATTATAAAATTCTTTTTGTACTAACAGTTATAGCTTATTTAACATATTTTAAAAAGTGATGAATATTAATTGAGAATTTGAAAATACAGGAAAACACAAAACAGCTAATAAAAATCACCTGCAATTCTACCTATACACAGAGAAAAACTATCATTAACATTTTTATATATAGTTTAGTTTTTGCACACACACATACACATTATTTTTACTAATTTTTTAATGTAAATTTTGCTGGAGATCTTATGACAGTTGATATTAAGTATGAGAATTAATTTAGGAATTATTACTAAAAATAATACATGCTTTTGATATTCCTGCAATTACCAAAGTGATAAAGGAGCTCAGGATTATTTCTGTATTATTTTATATAAGGAATATTTCATCCTGTTTTGTTTATTCAACCATTCATTCAATACTTACTGCAAATAGATGATCACATGTCTCTCTATTCCCAGGAAAGTCCCAGTTTATGCTTTTTTCCATGATAATTTTTAAGAGCACTGCCTTCATTCTTAAAAGTAATCAGTTTGAATGAAAAATTACATGGCTTTTTTTTATTTCCAAAAATTGAGACAGATAAAAGGGGATTAAAGTAGCATGCAATGGTAAATCAATCACGGATCTTGCCCTCAGAAACTATGACCTGTCTACTGTTGGAGATAAGAATTAAAATCAATCAATTACATAATAAGTGAAAAAGATCACAAGAGAGATGCAAAGATATAATACAGATTGCAGTCTAATCAAAACCTTGTTGAACATTTTAGAATTCTAGGGGAAATTTGTGAGGATGCTCTGTTAAAAATCTGGAAGGGATATCCCCTATGATAGACTGATTCCTATACAAACTGCAAAGCAACTTTGCTCAGCTCAGTTCCTGATTGGATTAGATTGATTTGTCCCACTCTACTTGGGCTTCCAGGGTGGCGCTAGTGGTAAAGAACCAGCCTGCCAATGCAGGGGACATAACAGATGTGGGTTCGATCCCTGTGTCAGGAAGATCCCTTAGAGGAGGACATGGCGACCCACTTCAGTATTCTTGCCTGGAGAATGCCCTGGACAGAGGAACCTGGCAGGCTGCAACCCATGGGATCACAAAGAGTTGGACATGACTGAAGCGACTTTGCAAGCACACATGTCCCATTCTACTTAGCAGGGAAAAAAAAAAAATGATGATGAGGCAACTCTGGTAGAGATAACTCAGAACCCTCAGAACATCTATTGAATCTTTATATATTTATTGTTGGGGCCCTTTAATGGACGGGGACCTGGCGGTCTGGAGTTGACTATAAGTGAAAGAGAGAGCTGGAGGGAGGGGGAGAGAGAGAGAGAGAGAGAGAGAAAGAAAGACATGGGGACCCAAGCTCTGATGGAGCAAAGGTGTTTTATGATTTCTCTGTGAATATATAAAGGCTGTGGTACAAGAAATTTCTTTCGACAATGATAAAGATCAGAAAACCAAATGTACAGAAACTGTTACCAAGGGAACAAGGGATTAATAATGGTCACAAGGTCAGGAGACAATCCATATCTCAGGAAAGGGGATCGAGACTAAGCAGTTTTGTCATAAAGAGAATGTTTACTAAGGGAGATTCAAGCCTGTCTCACATAATGACCTCAGTTCCTGGGAGCAGTGCTGTTCCACTTAAAAAGAAACAAAAGACTTGTGAGAAATAGCACGTAGGAATCCTCCTGTTAAACATTCCCTGACATTTAGAACATTTATAGAATCTTATTTTATATATTTATAATGTCTTATTTTATAAAATATGTTTAGGTATGGAAAAGTGAGAGCCATATAACAACGATAAAAATACCACAAAGGAAATAGACAATAGAAACAGACCCACAGGTGAAACACTGATCACCGTTGGAGGTGTTAGAAAACCAAATCATCACTCTGAGCATTGATAAATCAGACTCATCCATATACCTTGTAGTTTCTGTTTGAACTTTATCTCAGAGGAATTAAGTAACTGATAAGTTTTTTTCTTTTACAGAGAAATCTAATTAACATCTACAGAAGGTATCAGTCAGTCAGTTCAGTCACTCAGTTGTGTCCGACTCTTTGTGACCCCATGAATTGCAGCACGCCAGGCCTCCCTGTCCATCACCAACTCCCAGAGTTCACCCAAACTCATGTCCACTGAGTTGGTGATGCCATTCAGCCATCTCATCCTCTGTTGTCCCCTTCTCCTCCTGCCCCCAATCCCTCCCAGCATCAGAGTCTTTTCCAACGAGTCAACTCTTTGAATGAGGTGACCAAAGTACTGGAGTTTCAGCTTTAGCATCATTCCTTCCCATGAACACCCAGGACTGATCTCCTTTAGAATGGACTGGTTGGATCTCCTTGCAGTCCAAGGGACTCTCAAGAGTCATAGAATGATAATTGCATTATTTTATTGTTTTTAAAAAAGTAATTGAGCTATATCATGTCACCAATGACCACTAAAACAATTAGATGAAAGACTGATGGGGAGTTTTATAATCTATACATCAGGATGACAGCTTTAAATCCACTGATCAGTCTTAATGTGGTTACTAGAAGACCCAATTTTTGTTCTTCCCCATATGGTATAACAGAGAGAAAACATCACCTCTAATGAACTATTCTCTCCATACAATTGATCATGAAGAGGATCAAGAATTCAGATCTAACTATAGTTCCTAGATACAGGTAACAGAGAAACATGTTAAATGATACATAGAGAGTCAATCCATAAAATTCATAATCTGGATGCTTCTTCAACAGATAGAATGCAAGCAAAAAGGAAGAGGGGACATGCATAGGTTAAAAAGACTCACTGATAAAATATGATACATAAATATTATTTCTATAATGATTTGAAAATCAAAAGTAAAATAAAAATATAGTGATGAGAATCCCCTGGTGATCCAGTGGTTAAGACTTTGCCTTCGAATGCAGGGAGTATGGGTACGATTCCTGGTCCAGGAGCCAAAAGCCAAGGGCCAAGATCCCATATGCCCCTTGGCCAAAAAATCCCAAGCCATAACAGAAACAATATTGTAACAAATTCAATAAAGGCTTCAAAAATATAGAGACAATCAGGAAATTAAAATATTGATTATTTAATATAAAAATTTTAATATCAAATATTGTGCCCAGTCGTGTCTCTTTGCAAACCTATGGACAGAAGCCCACCGGCCTCCTTTCCTCATGGGGTTTTCCCTGGAAAAAATATTGGAATGGGTTGCAACTTCCTGCTCCAGGGGACCTTCCTGATCCAGGGAACCTAGGGATTAAACCTGAGTCTCCTGCACCTCCTGTATTGGTAGGAGGATTCTTTACCAATGAGCCACCTGGAAAGCCTAATATCAAATATTAAAGAATCACTATTAATGTAATTTCATGGTGGTTTAGTCACTAAGTTGTGTCCGACTCTTGCAATCTCATGGACCGTAGCTTGCCATCTCCTCTGCCCATGGGATTCTCCAGGCAAGAATACTGGAGTGGGTTGCCATTTCCTTCTGCAACTAATGTACTTTGGGAAATATTTTTCCTTTTATTATAAAATTGTGTACCTGTATGGCAGGCGTATATACTAAATTCTTTATGGATTGAATGACACTGTTTTAGATTTGCTTTAAAATAAATAAATGGCAAGTGTAGATGAAACAAGATTCACATACATATTGACTATTATTGAAGCTGGCTAATAGGGATATGGGTTTCATTTTAGCATTTTTCCATGTTCATATATTTAAAACATTTTTCTTAATAAAGAGTCAATTTTAAAGATGTCTGAAAAACAAACTGAATTAGAAAGAATAACAGGGATTCTCACATAACACTGTAAAATTTGCAAGCATTTTGCAGAGCAATTTGGCAGTATATAAGAAAGAATACTGTGCATTTGCAAAAATCCATCAACTCTACTTCTCAATCCACACCAGAGAAAAGCTTTCTCATATATGTGCAAGGAGAGATAACCAAGAATGTTTACTACAATACTGCTTAAAATAGCAGGATGTAGGAAGTAACCTAAATGGCCATCATTAGGAAAATTGATTATATTCTTGATAATGAAGTATTTATTCAATTTAGTTTAAGTTAATGAACTAGAGCTATGTATATTAACATAATGCTATGCAAAAAGTGCAGATTGCTGAATGGAAATATTGTGTGATGCTATGAATGTGAACTCTAATAACATGCTAAGTCATATCACAATGATAATAATATTTATTAATGCATAACTATACATGTTGAAAAGGTATTAGTATATGCCAAGTATGATATACACCAAATTTTCTCTTGAAAAGAAGAAGATTGGTGTTAAGAATAATACATAGAGTGTTTCAAATTTATCCCTGATGTTTTCAAAAGAAAAGGAACCCTAATAAGGCAGAATGTTAATATTTGACAAACCTATGATGGTAATTGAGTTGAATTTTATTAGCTCATTTTCTATAGTTTCTTATTAACTTAGAATCTTTACAATTAAAGATTTTAAAATAGAACAATATTTTATACTACATTATTGTCTTTGTAGTAACCTTACTATATTAAGTTAGATGTGCAGGTATTATAAGGAAGAGTAAAACAATAACCAGTTACAACAGGTCTATATATACAGTCAGCTCTATTTTCTACTCTGATGCATGAATGCTGAAAAATAACATATTTAAATTCAGATAATAGAAAAATGCATTTGGCTTTGGAAAGCAGTCAGAGGTACAAATTATCCCATTTATTTATAACAAAAAAAAATAGATATCTTCTACAAAAATGGTCTTGAATGATTACTGTCAATCTTTATGATTACTTTGGACAGCTGCCACATTATTTCCATGGTGACCATCTGGAATTGCATAGACCATTTTATCTCTGCTAAAAGACTCACCTACAAACCTGTCATAGACATGCAGATTCAGACACAGACAGCTAGCTTGGCTCTGTACCTAGCTTTTACCCACTCCAGACACATCCACTCAATGTTGCTAATGTTTCTTGGGGAAAAAAAATTCTAGAGAGAAAACTATTTTGTACTAGAAGTTATTAAAATCCCTGAATAAGGCAAGTGGTTAAAATTTATGAGTAAACCAAAGTGAAGCTTGAGATACTTTGAGTTAGTCTAACTTAAATACACTGAGACTTAAAATATCCATCTTTTGTCTGTATTTTGTTCCTCCAGTATTCTGGGCTTCCCAGGTGGCACTAGTGGTAAAGAAGTCACCTACTCTTGTAGGAGACATAAATGACGCAGGTTTGATCCCTGGGTCGGGAAGATCCCCTGGAGGAGGGGATGGCAACCCACCTCAGCATTTTTGCCTGGAGAATTACATGGACATTTCTAGTAACATCTTAAGCAGGGATGGCATTTTGCTATTGGAAGCATTTTCACATCTACTATATCAACAATCCTTCTTTATGGATGAAAAACTGAGTCTGAAAGAGGCAAATACACAGTTGGAGAGTATCTGGTCTCCTGAATCCTTGGCCTGAAATCTTATGCTATATTATAATGAATAAGACTTGTCTATAACAACTTCTCAAGCTGACGTAAAAAATAGTTCTTAGCATAGCAACCAATGTATGGATGACTTGCTGTAAAGAAAATAACACATGAAAGCAAAGCATATGGGACTACGTACACTCAAAGAGTGATGTTGTTGCTGTTGTTCAGTAGCTAAGTTCTATCTGACTCTTTGCAACCCTATGGACCACAGCATACCAGGCTTCCCTGTCCTTCACTATCTCCCTGAGTTTGTTCAAATTCGTGTTCATTGAGTTGATGATGCCATACAACCGTCTCATCCTCTGTCATCCCCTTCTTCTCCTGCCCCCAATCCCTCCCAGCACCAGGGTCTTTTCCAATGAGTCAGCTCTTCACATCAGATGGCCAAAGTATTGGAGCTTCAGCTTCAGTATCAGTCCTTTCAGTGAGTACTCAGGGTTGGTTTCCTTTAGGACTGACTGATTTTATCTCCTTGAAGTCCAAGAGACTCTCAAGAATCTTCACCAGAAAGATTATGTGGACAATGGTAACAGATGGGAGAAGCTATGCACACAACTAGAAGGGATTTTGAAGAAAGAAAGAGAAGAAAGGAGGAAAAGAAGGGAAGGGAGAAAAGAAGCATGGAAGGGGAAAGAAAAGAAAAAAAAAAAATTTCACTTCCAGAAGAAACTGAAGATGAATCTTTCCAACTAAACTTCTGGGGTTTCATTAAATCCACAATTTCTGCCAAAAGATTCAGCACAGATTTGGGACTTATATTTGACAAGCCCCCATATGCTGTATTTTCCCTCCAAGCTTTTACTCTGGCTTGCGGACTCTGGAGTTGGTTGAATATGTGGTTCTACAGTTGCTAAAAATACCCTGAAGTCCAGCTCCTTCACTCAGATTTTATGCAGTTGATAAAATGACCACATTGGAATCAGATGTTTCAATTTTTGACTTGTAGCCTTTAATAATCCACCTCTTACATAAAGGTAACATCTGTATACACGGGTCATTTACATTTCACTTCAACACAAGTCAAAGTCAAAAACTAAAGAAATGGCACCATGAAGGAGAAGTTGTCGTTTTTTTCAGGTATGGCAATCAATAGTAAAGATGGCTTTGGTATTGTTTGGAATAACTGCATGAAGTTTAGCTGTCAACATGGTTGAAGACCCCAAAGGAACCATGGAGCTATCTATAGCTGCAAGGGTAGTTTCAAGTCAGCTGCAGGGGGGAGCTTCCTGCCCCAGTTTCCAGGAGACACCACTGCTGATCCGGTCAGGCATGCCACACTGTGTGCGCCTATGCTACTGTCAGCAGGGCGAGCCTCTAAGCTGCCAGGATGTTTCCCCGTGCTCTTTATCATCATCCATACATCTCAGCAGACAGGACCAGCTACATCGTTTGCATAGCCTAGTGCAAAATGAAGACCTGGAGCCCCTGTTTGAACACGTAGAAGGAAAAATGTTACGATACTAAAATACAAAGCCATTTCTTTTCAGCCAGCTTCCCCTCCAGCCAGTTACTGGGTAGATGCCATGCAGAAACTAAACCTGGGCAACTCCCCTTTTCCAGTGCCTCCTGCCCCAACTCATGGTGGACTGGGGACCCCCAAGGATATTGCAACACCACCTCAGAGACTGGCAAGGTACCTGCATGGAGGAGGGGTACAAGGCTGCCTGCCCTGTTACTTGCCAGATGCACAGAGGACGTGCCAGTACAGGGAGGAGATGGCCGCGGCCACTTGCTCCCTTGTGATGCTGTGGGGTAACAAGACCTTGTTGCCAGATCCTGATCTGATCTTCCCACATCCGTGCCGATGGTTGCCTGGCAGGGAAGGAGGGTGGCAGTGATCACTGGGCAGGGGTGGGTAGTGGGAGGCTGGATGGGTTCTGGTCGCCAAGGCAGAGTAGAAGAATGTGAGGTGGAGAGGGAAGCAAGAAGCTGAAAACCTGTCCAGGGAGCCAGGACTATGCATGAGATGAAGCTCTAAACCCCTCCCTATGCATTAAGTTTCCACATGCAACATCACTTATAAAACACAAATTAAGTGAAAAATTATTTGTGAATTTCAAAAAGATGAACTGAGAACACTAAACCCTGAGTTCAGAGCCTTTCTCGTGAGAGACTCACCGGTGTCTGTATTGGTCACGGGCCAGGAAACCAGCTCTGCCAGGGTCCTGTCTTCTCTGTACTGTTGGAGCAGGCCACATATGGACATTATCTAAAGAAGAATCAACTGGAGGCTTCAAGGGGATCAGGCAATTTAGCAAGGCAAAGCCAAATGCTTTGTGTGTATTTTCTGTCTTCATGAGGAATGTAATTGTTTTAATATTACTTTACAGGTGAAATGCCCTTTTCTGCCAATAACTTCATTTATATATTCAAACATCATATTTTTGTTTCTGGGCATCTACCACTAACGTTTTCATGATCTTTATGACTGCAGATGGGCACATAAGTGTCATATTGCTTTGACTTATTCAATAGCAAATATGATCTCTTTGTCTAATTCTCTTGAGTAAATGGACTAGTGCGGTGCAAATGAAATTATACCAAAGTGTTTCAAGTTCTTATCTCTGGATGAGAATTTCAGATCTTTCTGGATAGATCGTGTACTCTCAAATGGTTTACTGAATGGTCTAAACTTGATGGAGATGTATATATTGATCAGTTTTATTTTTCTCCTTCACCCTCAACTGTGCTATGAAAAATCTTTTTTCTCACCTTCTACATTCAGGTTAGAGTCCTTGCTTACAGGTATTAAAGAGACATTCCACAGTGCTCTTGTTTCAGATCTCAAAACTCACGTCTCTCCTTCCCAGAACAATGTCAGGCCTCAGCCTGAAATCTTTTTCTGTCTCTTCCTTCCCTCTTCTGAATTTCCCCTCTTCTGCCTGCTTTGATAGGAAAGAGAGATAGGAAGGTTGGCATATGCCTTTGATTTGCCTGGAGCTGTTATGGTCCTCTTCTCATCAACACTGGATAATTGTCACCAGGATCTTGGGTAGATTGGGCCAAGGATGATTGGCAGAGAACATTTGTGAGAAAGCCTTATAGGGGACTTCATGACTGCGTCTTATCCACCCCGCTCATAGCACCTGCTGATGGTTCTCCTTTAGCATCTTCTTCCTAAATTCTTTTCTGTGATTGGCTGCCCTCTTAACATGGAGTGAGACTAAAATGGCTTTGTCCCACCAGCTTCTAAAGAGGGAAGCTCATGTTTCCTTAACTTGTGGGAAATCCAGGTAGCCTGACTCCAACAAATGCTGAAAAGCCATCTGGTCATGGCCGGCACATCAGCCTTGACATGTCTAGTAAAGGATCTTCTCCACTTACCAGACCCCCACACTGTGCTGTATAAAGAGACATCCAACCAGGGCCTGAGATGAATTTCTTCCCTGGGGAGAGGCTCATCCAGTCTCTTGCCACTTCCCTTCTTTCCACCTCTGGATATGTTCCACCTTACGAGGGCCAAGAGATACCTATGACTTCATGTGAAGTAACAGCATTCCTTTTATGATAACATAATATGGAGTCGAACTAGCCCTATAATTAAACATCACAGTGTAAGACGTAAATCTGTAAGCATTCTTTAAGACGGGTGGTGGGTTGGAAGATTCAGATGGAATCCACTGCCTCTAAGAATAAAGGAGGGTTATCAAGATTGGAGGGAAAAGAGCCAATTTGGGAGAGACATACACATGGCAAAAAAAAAAAGCATCTGCCACTTGAAAAAAGATGGTCCCACCAGGTAAAGGAAAGAATGCACTCCACTGATGTGACTTTCAGAATTGGTCCTGGCAGGAAGACGCAGCTGGGTAGGACAAGGAAAATGCAGGATGTGGAGGTGGAGTGACCCGGAGAAAGGCTCAAGAGGCAGGCTCGGCCCTGCCCCCGCCCAGGCACCGCCTGAGCGGTGTGATCACCGTCTCTATGTACGTGTGTAACCACTCACTCACTGGGTATCTTTTTCTTTTCAATCCTCAGGAAGAGGCAGCCAGAATTCTCGCCCACCAGCCAGTGTCCGTCGGCACATGTGCAGCTTTGAAAACCCCCACACTGCAGTGAATGTGTAAGAGAAGCTGCATGGAAAATGAGTGGTTTGCCCCTTGCTTTCTCTCTCCTGGGTTTTTCTACTTTCTAACATGGAAACAGAAGTGGTGCATGCCATCAAGGACGAGGAGCCATTACGTGCCATGGTTTGCACGACTGCCTTAATTTGATTGTCCATCGTTCTTAAAAGGATACTGTCAAGTTGTTAAGTCTTTCTGCTTTTTTTCTTATGTTTTCATGCAAGATGCAACACTTTTTCCCATTCTGGAGGTTCACTTTTGTTTGTGACTCCTACTCACAAGCTTGAAAGTGAATTTTCCCCCTTTACAAATTTGTCAGCTTCTCCTGGGAAAAAAGAGCTCTTTTCTTTTATTTTCTTTGCTTTTTTTTTTTTTTTGCTGCTGCACAAATGTTTGATATGATTCTGTCTGCATTTAAGTAAAGCCATAATTTGGATGGAAGAATTCCATAATGTCAGTTGGAGTCGGGGGGCGGTGGGCACCAAGATGAATCTCTGCTAGGTGCCTCCTATCCCCCGGGGAGCACAAAACAAAAGTTTTGTGAGTCCCCCAAAAAAGTGAGTTTTGCAAAAGGAAAGGAATTATTTTCCCAGAATTCGGAGTGCTTTTATCAGATTCTCTCCATCTGATAAAAACGATGCATGTTTGGTCCAATTTTTGACCTTTAGATCTTGACAGTGTCTCTTTAAGTCAACAAAAGAACATAAACCATGTTCAATTCATTGTGCACGGAGTCTGTGGTCATTCTCAGCTGTTCCTTTACAGCCCTTCAAACTCCTGGGAGAGTCAAAGGTACACATTCCTGCAGCAGAAGGGAGCTCCCTGATGAGGTGTCTGTGGCTCAAATAGCTCTTCAGATGAGAAGAGCCCAGTTTGTTCAAATGTTTGCTACTAAGCCTGGCCATGGAGCCTAGTGAACGGGGTCCTAGTGGCTCTTCTCTTCACTCAGTGGAGTGCATTGGGAAATCGTGTTCTGACGTCCCCTGGAAAGGTCCCAATAGAACGAGTGTGGTCTCGATCAAATCACACTGACCGTTAGAGGGAATAGTTGCAGTTGGGAGGACTCTGCACAGCGAGATCAGAGCCTCTCATCTTCAAGGATGCATTCTCTCTAATTCTCCCAAGTCCAAAAAGCACTGAGTGTTTCTTGCATCAAGGGTTGAATCTGACCAAGGACACAGTAAGGACATCCTGATGATGACAGCTGCTGGCTGCCTGTCAAAAGGAATTGATGGATCTAGGAGACGTGCTTGTCCTGTCATGACAGCAGGGCCAGAGAGAGGGGAGAGGCACCTAACATTTCATGACTTTAAGGTGAGTGCCTAAAAACAACAAAGGTGGAAAGTGGTCCATCCATGGTAGTGACAAAAAATAGTGCAACAGTCAGCAAAGCAAACAGGTTGATTAGAAAGAAGATTTACAATAAGACTATTCAAGCTTCCTGGAGACAATAAAGGATCAGGAAGAAACTAGTAGCTTCCAAGCTGTGCACCATAGACTAAGACTGACTATTTTAGCCCTAGTTGTTCCCCACTGCCCCCCTCAACCGCCGCCCGCCAAAATATGTGTGTGTATATATATATATATTCTTTTTGTGACCTTCGATTTCCACAGCTCTTGTGAACAAGCCAGGCAAAAGGACTAGTGATAGAAATAAAGCTGCCTACTGGATCTTTAAGGTCTGCCTGGATCTCCCCCGCCTCTGAGGAATAAGCCCTGCAGAGCAATGCAGCTGCCCTGTATTTCCAGGGCAAATGTGAGGACTCCAGGTACTCCCAAAGAGCATCAAGGGACTTGCTATTAAAGTGATAAGTCTGGAAGCATGGAGCATAGAATAAACTATAATGCTTCATCTGAACTTTCTCCAAAAAGAACATAATCTAGGCTATCTATACTTCCTGGAAGAATATAACTACAGCTGGTTTACCTCTGCTAAAACAACACTGCTGTACCAATATGTTGTCATAAATAAACATTGGCACCGGAATTTCTTTCCTCAGCCAGCAATCATGATTATGTTTGGCCAAAGGCTGTTTAAAATATACTTAGAAAAACATCTAAGGACTAGCTGGCAGTCCAGTGGTTAAGACTTTGCCTTCCAGTGCCGGGGGCTGTGGGTTCCATCCCTGGTCCAGGAGCTAAGATCCTATGTGTCTCGCAGCCAAAAAACCAAAACAAAACATAAGCAATATTTTCACAAATTTAATAAAGACTTTAAAAATGGTCCACATAAAAAAAGTCTTAAATAAAGAAAAAGTTTAGAAACCATCAGAATTCTACTCTTCAGTTGGAAATATATTTGTCAGTTTTCTTGAGACAGTAGACCCTAAACCTGGACAAAGTTTATGGGCTCTTCCATACTCTGTTGACCCTGATGAGTTAATTTCATTTGTAGATGTCTTTTTTTTTTTTTATTAATTTACTGGAGAAGGCACAATGCTTAATAAAAGCAAACTGATTTTATTTATGTTGTCTTTTATCCCAAATCATATAACTTTAGGATATTCAACGTGATTGATCTGAAGATTCTCAAAGGAGGATTGTACACTTGGACTTTGTAATATTGTAAATTTCAGCAAGTCAAATGATTTTCTGACCAGCTTAGGATAAAGTTAGAATCAGCAAAGAGAAGGATAAAATTCACAATGCTACTTAAGGCATATCAGCAGCAACTTCCATGTTCTCATAATATTAAAAAGCATTTGTCTTCACCAACACATTCAGAAATCCTCTATCTTATAAGCAGTGCTGATTCAATAAAATGAGAAATTTTGAAAGTTCAGAGAAGTTTCTGAATATTGAATGTTCAGAGAAGCTTCCAGAGAATACATACTGAATATGCAGATTTAGGAGGTGGGGAAGCTTTCAAGAAGGGAAGCTGGAGTTAGTGGGAGTTCTTTGTATTGAAGACTAGCTTGGGGTTGCCTAAGAAAACAGGAGTCTGACTCAAATGGTTTCAAACAGTTCCCAACGCCTGAGATGCTACAAGGATCACTATTTAAGCTGCACTGTGGTACCAGCTTTCTGAAGAACATGGAGGTGAGATACCTGGACATGGCAGCTCTAGTCTCCCATCCAGGCGGGTCCCCTTAGGGCAACCCCAGCCTTTCCTTGGAAGGCTGCCTGTCCCGCCCATAGCTGCTGGGTCACAGCAGAGCTGTCCACAAGCCTGTGGCTGTGCTTTGTTTTCTTGGTGAGCCATTCTCTCCCCTCTAAGATCCAATGGCATTTCCTGCTTCCATTTTCATTTCCAAAGAAAACAAATGTTACCCTGCTCAGGTTCCCAGGACTGAGACTTCCCTCCCCAAGGGAAGACCTCGCGTTGCCTGGGCTCTTTGGAAGCCATCCTTCTGTCTGCTGTGCAGCTATTAAGCCTAGTGGCAGAGACTTGAGTTGGACATAAGGGAGACAGGTGTTGAGCAAGCTTCCCCCTCAGGCAGCTTGTGCAGAATGCTTTCCTCCGGATCTCAAACACCCACCCACTGGTATTCCTGTTTTAGGCCTCTCTGGAGCAGAGAGCAGCGTACTCTGCAGATGTAACTAGTACTTACCGAAACAAATAAAACAGACGGGATCACTCTGAATGCCAAAGATATACTAATGTGTTTACACCACCCACTTTCAACTCTTCTCTAAAGTGCTGTAAATAGTGGGTCTTCTGTTTGGGGGTGGGAGGGCAGGAATTGTGATACTTATCTAATGAAAGAAAAACCAAAGCAAGATCCTAAGCTGGTTGGAGCTGGAATTGGAGCCCTCCGCCCTCTTAGCTCTGCGTGACTATCTATGTATCTCATCCTCTGTGTCTCTAGTCCCTCCCAGGCCTAACATCAATTTCCTCCAATTACTTCAGTATCAGTAAATATATTTAGCCACTCAAGATATCCTCTGACAAGGTGCTTTCTGACAATTTTGTGGTGTTTCTAAATCAGATTGCTTTTCCTAAGATTAAGGAACCAAGTAACATTAAATAATAGAAGAAAGAAGCCCGCGGCTTTGAAAAATAAGGTATTAAAGCTACCTTGGATTAAATAAAAGTATTATTTCATAATAATATTGCATCTTTATAATGTATTTATTGCTTTTTACTGCCCCATATTTTATACATTTTCTTTCTTAATATCACAGCAATGAGTTCCTAACCTTTTCAAATAGGATAATCACTTTTCACACCAAAACAGTTATCAAATACTCACCTAAATCTGTGATAGTAATCGTACCTTTATTAGCTTGAACACAAAAACACACCAAAAACAGCTTTCTCAGAACTTAGTTACACTTGTATCTAGAAGTATGATTTATCAATAATAGCATTTTGCATTTAAAAATAGCAGCACATAATCTACAAGGACATAATATTGATTTAGCCTAAAAACAATGCTTTAATGCACATGTAGATTCATGGACCATTCAAGCTGTCTGCTGACCATAGGTTAAAGATAACTAATGCAGAAGGACGAAAGTTTATACCCTGTGCTCTAGTTTCTATGAAATGATGCTTTTCCTCCAATATCTCTGGTTTTTAGGAAGCAATTATTTTGTCCTTGGGGGAAAAAAAAAAGTTAATCTAATTTTCTTAATCTGATAAAGTCCCTAGGGCATTAGGACTGTTTCCTAATTAAACAGTACTTTACAGAAAATCTAGAACAAGACTCTGAGGGGAAGGAAAGCTGCTAACTTTGACTGCTGGGGTGGAAATCTCCCCTCACAAGAATAAAAATTGGATAAAACAGAACTGAACTGTGATCATCTCTGTCTGCAAGATGATTAATAATGCCTTTCAAAGGATTTAAACAGAGGCTGATAGAGGACTCCTGTACAAGGAGGAAAACAAGGCAAGTCAGTAAGCAAGGGTGTGATCTCAGTCCAGGAATATAATGTTGCCCTCTTTGTTAGCATATATGGAAACTGGACAATGTTTTATCTAAGCCTACTGATTGAATTAGATCAGACTAGCTCTGGAGGGAACTGGTTTTTAAAACACACACACATACACATACACATGTACAAATAAATGAAGACATGAGCAGCCTCTTAGTTTAGTGATTTTCTTAATGAGCATGGAGAGGCAAGCATTTGGAGAAGGAGAAAATGTTTCCATTGCCATTGAAAGGGCTGCAAAGCATTGCCATTGGAAGTATATTAAAGCATATTTAAGCAAAGCAAGAGGTGACTAAGCAATTTTATGCTTTCTGGAAGAGGCATATTAAATGCATAAAGAGAGAAACAGTGTAAGTAGAGTGGGAGATGGAGGAAATTGGGAAAGAGGAAAGTGGGAGGTGAGCTTGCCCAGAATTTCAAACTCAGAGAAGGAACTGTGGATTCTGGTCTTGGCTTTGGCTGTTCTTGGCAGGAACACCACCAGCTTATTCTTTAGTTTGCTCACCTCGGGTGAGAGTTAGCTATTCTAACAAGATTGTATAGAACCTAATAAGTCGGTAATCTCACATTCATAAGCAGTTAGACATCCTTAGAAAATACATTAAGCATACACTTGCATGAAATATTAATTTTGATATCATATGTTGGAGATGAGATTTTTTTATCTGACAAAAATATAGCATAGATTATCAGCTATATGGAGAAACTACCTTCTTCCCAAATAATAAGAAAATTTAGCTATTATATCTATTTTAGAACTTTTATATGCAGAATTTTCTAGAATTGATATAAGACTTTCTACACAAATCTACTTATTTGATTCACTTGACTTTTCAGGATTATAAAATTTGAAATGTCAAAACATTACCATCATCATATATGTGGCACTCACACATAATTTTTAAAGTATTCATTCTTGTATTTTCAAAATGATTATATAAACCATTATGTTAATCATTGATCATTTCCTGTTTTCCAAACTAAAGACTATGATATGAAAAAGTCTATTTCACATCTCCACCTAAGAAAATATATGCATTTTCCTTCTTTCTTTTAATGTCAAAAAATGTGTCATCATTGTGCCACTTCCTCTGTTGTTTTCATGGATACAAAGAAAAAGCAAACTCTTGAAAAAAAATTATTTCCTGATTTAAGTATTAACACTGTTGTTATTCATAGTACGCTATGGTAAGGTACCACCATCTGCTAAAAATTATACAAAAAATAAACAAAGAGTCCAAAAGTAAGACCAGAGTTAGTAGAACAGGCAGAATAGATGTGCATATATGCACACAGCACATCTCATTTTTTTCTTTTTCAGAGATGTATTCTATTTGGTTGGCTTTATGAGGATCCCATGAAGGGTGTAGGAGCCCTGGTGCCCTAAGCCTTTTTTTCCTCAATGACCAATGAAGAAAAGGTCCTGGAGAGGTCTTGATCTCAGTAACTTCTGCTTTGTCTGAATCTTAATCTTGTCCTTTTGCATCAATTATGCATGTAGACTAAGACAGGATATGGATATTCATATTTTTCTGGGCTTTCCAGTTCCAGCTCTTTCAAACACACCTCCTTAAATGTTGCCAGTGTGAAAATACCAAGCTACCTGCTATAAGTGAACTGTGATCCACCATATGCATCAGGAATAATGCTTAGAAATACAAGGAAACTCGAAAGCTGGGAAACTCTTAAGTGGAGCATGGGTCTGGGTGTTTCTGTCATTTCCTTTTTTTCCCTTCTGTACAGGTGACATGTGCATGACCAACCTGCATCTTGTACCAGATGAAATACCTGCATATCAGAATGGGCATCTGAGAGGATGTGTTTTATAACCTCACAGGACGATCAGACTAGTTTTATACGTGGGTCTTAATTTGTTCCAGGGACTAAGAAGAAAGGGAGACAGTAGCTACGGTCATTATGCTCTGTTGTCTGTGTGTGACTAAGATTCTATTTTTAATCTGTCAGTCTTGGAATCTTTCAAAAGCTTGCACTGAGCAACAATTTTTTCACCGCCTTTGAGCGTGTGTGTGTGTGTGTGTGTGTATGTATGTAATAGCTATGAAATCAGACTTAAATGAAAATAGCTGCTTCTACAACAAGCTAGCTCTTCTCCACTACAATTTTTCTCAGGGTCAAAATGTCCTGCCTTGTTTTGGGGTGGATGGAATCCCTGGCCACAGCTTCAGAGGCAACCTGCGATCGCTGCAGCTTTCAGAGTCTGATGGGTAAAAAAGGAGAGGGTGGGAGTGTGTGCGACAGGCAGACATACAGTGGGAGGGAGTCAAATTGTTTTGAGCTGGCTTGCAAATGTTCTTTGTGTACGTTATCCCGCGTGCGTAAGATGCCCGCAAATAAACCCATCTCTGTTCTATTCGTAGTTCTAATGGCAAGTCTGTGTCGTGGTCTGAACCAGGTGGAAGACAGGTGCCCAAAGGTCAGCACACGTGGCACCGGCTTTCGGTGCACGTGAAGACCAACGAGACGGCCTGCAACCAAACAGCCGTCATCAAGCCCCTCACTAAAAGTTACCAAGGCTCCGGCAAGAGCCTGACCTTTTCTGATGCCAGCACCAAGACCCTTTACAACGTGGAGGAGGAGGACGCCCCGCCGGCG
>SJXQ01010463.1:57551-73932 GCA_006408695.1 Aepyceros melampus
GTACCTGTCCGAGCGGGAAGGGAACACCGAGGAGGACGAGCTGGAGGAGGAAGAGGAGGAGGGGGACCTGCCGGCGCCCAGCAAGCCCACCCCGGAGGCCTCGCCCGCCCTGACGCCCCCGTCCCCCTTCCGCGACTCGGTGGCCTCGGGCAGCTCGGTGCCCAGCTCCCCCGTGTCCGAGTCGGTGCTCTGCACCCCTCCCAGTGTGACCTACGCCTCGGTCATCCTGAGGGACTACAAGCAGAGCTCGTCCACCCTGTAGGGAGGAGGCGTCCTTGGGGGGAAAGGCCAGAGGTGGTCGGTCAGGGGAGCCTGAGCACCTCCCCGGGAGAGACCTGCGGGAAGCTGGGCGGGGAGCCAAGGCTGGAGGTGGAGTCAGGCAGCAAGGATGCGACGGCTGCTGCCGCCTTAGCAAGGCCCGCGCCACACGTGCTGACTCCGCAAGCCAGAAGGGATCCAAGCGAGGATTCCGAGTCTTGAGTTCTTCAAAACTCTTCTCTGGGAAGAAAGGGAATTCCGACAAAGCACAATCCCATATAGTATGTAACTTTTAGCGCAAAAAATAAACAAATAAATAAAACCAACCCACATCATCTCTTTGGACCATTGTGCATAGACGTACATGCCCACCCACTTGGCCTGTTTGGAAGGGGACAGCGGGGAGGAACGCTCAGTTAATCATTAGCTCGTCATCCTGGTGTGTCCAACGAGCTTGGTGGAGCCAGGTGGAACAGGTGGGTGAAGGAGGGGAACCACCCAGAGAACGGTGATGGACAGCATTTCGTCTCTCAAGCCCTTCTCCCTACTCGGCCCACAGAACCCTGCTATCTGGGACCCTCGGGGGGAACTGGCCCCAAAAGGGGTCCGTCTTCACCGACCGCACGCCCATCCAGTGCCAGCCTTGCTGTCACACTTGGAGAAAGGTGCGTGGACACCTTGCTGCTGTGTGATTTTCCTCTATTTAGGAGAACAGGAATAGGAGCAAAATCATCAACCAAAAGCGCTTCATCAGTAGTGCTAAGGAGGGCGGAAGGAGAAGCAGGACAGTGCAGAGGCTTGGGGCTTTGAACAAATCAGCAAAATCAGCTTCCCATATCTGATGCTCGCTTATTGGTGATTTTGTTTAAAAAAAAAAAAAAGGCCAGATGAGATTGTTTTGAGAGTAGCAGAAGACTTTTGCGGATTTACCTGTGTGCCAAAGGGGCTCTTCTTCGCCCTTAGGTTAAAGAGAACAAACCACATGGCAAAATCGTTACCTTCCATTTACTGTAGCAAATAATACTTACCAGTTGAACTTTCTAAGATGCAGTATGTATTTGGTGCCATTGTTTCTCCTATGTACTACAGAAACAAATCTATCTTTGAACTTAATGGTGTACTCATAGCAGCTATTATTGGTTTCAATGACAAATAATTCTTTCCAACTGTCACTGAAGTCCTTGTAACTAGCAAGTGAATGTGTTCCTGTGTCCTTGTATACCCGTGATAATAAAAACTGTGCAATGTAATGTCAGTCTAACTGCAACTATAAGACTGTCTCTCTGATATAGTATAGATATTTTTATGTTCCAGTAATGTTTTATATACCATTATCATCAATATCTACAGGAGCTCTTTGAAGGTTGGAGTCCTATGGTCCAATGTTTTTCATATGCTGCTCAGATGGTCCTTCTTCTTTTAAGAGGGAACTTATTTTTCAGATATTTTATGATGTGGAAATATGTTATTAATGAAGTGGTTTGAAGATTTGTTATACTAAAAGTTCACAAAAACTGTGGGTAACAGTAAAGAGGTCGATTTTATATAATTACACACATCATTATTAAAACATAAGATTGAAATAGTATTTACATTATTTCTGTTTCCTTCATGATTTTTTAAAAAATTTTCCACTGCTACTTCACTTTTTGATTTCTTTTCATTTTTCTTTCCATGTTCTTTCCTTCATCTATTTTCACTGCCCTAGCTTTTCTTTTTGTTATTTGGGGTGTGTAATATCCATGTCTGTGTAATCCAGTTGTTTCATTTTTACTCCTCCCTTTCCTCCAATAAAAGAGATTTTTCTTGCTGTTTTGATTCTTGTATTATTTGGGAATGAATCTTATCCCCTTAAATATCTTTGTTTATGCCTTATGTTCAGTCGTTCAACGTGCTTCCTTCATGTTAAAGCTGCTGATTTCTCAGCCAAAAATCATCTTAGACTCTTTAAATACCCATTGCATCATTTGTTCAGAATTTAACATCCACTCCAAAGTTTGAGGCTTATATTTCTTATGTCTTCCCATATCCTACTGCCAAGTTTAGCCAGTTTTATTTGAAGAAAAGACTGCCTTTTCTTTTTCAAAAATTATTTTATTACACCTTTGGTAGAAAGACTCATGACTGAAATGTGATTTCAGTTCCATTTTCACTGTCATGAGGCAAAATGAGGAAAATGGATGGGTCTAGTGCTTGATATATGATCTGCCAATTGGCAAACCAGCAAGGGAATGTATGCAATCTAATATTAGTGAAACATGTTTTTTAATCCGAATGTCATTGACATCTGTTCTTAACATCAGAACTTGTGCATTCAGAAACTTTTAAAGTAAGAATAGATCAGAAAAACTTCTACTATTCAAATACTATGTCAGTTTGTCCTGAGGTTTCAGATGTTTGGTGAAAACATTCAACATCAGTCACATTATTACTCTGAATGCCTACAATTACCATGATTCAAAGTTTTCCTGATTACAATAGATTATTAGCTCTTAAATCATAACTGTTCAAAATTGGAAAGGTACACATACATACCATATAAAAAAAGGGCAGAAGCTTTCTACCTTAATGTATGTGCTTATACAAGTTGTTTAGCTTCTTGTGAAAGTGTTTTCCTGTGGCTCGTTACTGCCTTTTGTCAAATAATCTTGATAATGCTGTATAATAAATATTTTCTATTTATTAAACGAGTATGTTCCCTCTATCTAGTTTGTAAGCATGACAATGACAGAAATTGACTGGTATAAAAAATAATTTCAATGGTTTGATTTTGCTCAGAACACATCTTTTAGGTGAAAGCTGAAGATCCCACACAAAATCTACAGACCAGGTAGGTGACAAAGTAGAGCATAATTTGATTATGGGGAAGGATGTATCAGTTTAAAGTGAACTCCAGAATTTAAATTTTCAGTAGTGTAGCAGACATTGTCATCTAGCTTTTTTGATAGAATATGTGAGGTTGACAAACTCCTGCATCGCCAGCAAAGCTTTAGAGACAGAGGCATCGGAGAGTCCCATCATTGTTTCATTTGTGCCCCCCAACAGCCTTTTTCCCCTTGGCTCACGCTCTAGGGGCACTGGTTTCTCATCTTGTTGATATCCTCCTGCTTATCCCAACTTCTATTTCCCTGAGTTTGAACAGAGACTTCACTGGTCCTCAAAACAGTAGAGCCTCTTTTATTCACATCTCTGAATGAGACACCGGCAAAGTAAGGCATCTACCAAGTGTCATTTGAAGAGAAAACTTGGTGATACCAGGGCCACATCCATGAGATCGTGGTACATTTAGATGGAAAGAGCAGCCTCTATCCAGAAAGGCTGATGTTGAAGAAACTACCAGAATCAGGAGCTGAGACACTGGGGTTATCTGCATTGTGCCCAGAAAATCGAATGAAAAGTTATGAAATGGGGGCTTGGTGTCTGATGAGGAAAACCCATAGGAGAGAGAAGGAGAAGCAAAGAATGGGGAAGAAAAGGAGAAAATGGTAACATTGCAGATGTTTAGTCCAAAGAAGCAGCCATATATCATTGTGAGTCATTAAGGTCTCTGCTTGGAGAGTCCAGAAGCTTCATCAAAATGGGGACATTTGGAGATGGTGAAATTGGAATCCAGATACTACAAGCGTTGTATGAGGAACTACCCCAACAATTTCGATCCTGAGAAGCCACCAAAGAGAAGAGAAGCAACATATTTGTAAACCTATTCTGGGCCAGAAATGTTGCAATGTCCCCCCTCTCTTCCCACCTCCATCCCTCGAGATCTTAGTTCTCTGACCAATGATGGAACCCCCAGCCCTGCAGTGGCAGCATGGAGTCTCAACCGCTGGAAGCCAGAGAAGTCCCTGCAGCTCCTTTGCATTCATTCTCAGTTAATCTTCCCAGTACTACAGCCATAAGGAGTATTGTAAAGAACTAAAACAATTTGCACTTGCCCCAAATCTCCTAGCTAGTAAGTGGCTCAGCAGGGAATTGACCCCCATACTAAGCCTGTGAATTCGTGCTTTTCTCCAGAACCCAGGATAATACATAGGAGTCACTGTCAATTCAGACTACTCTCACTTCCCTGGTGGCTCAGAAGGTAAAGTGTCTGTCTACAATGTGGGAGACCTTGGTTCTATCCCTGGGTTGGGAAGTTCCCTGGAGAAGGAAAAGGCAACCCACTCCAGTACTCTTGCCTAGAAAATCCCATGGACGGAGGAGCCTGGTGTCCATGAGGTCACAAAGAGTCAGACATGACTGAGCAACTTCACTTCACTTCCCCTCATATTCCCATATTTTATTCACATCCCAGATTACATTGTAATTTACATGGCTCTTTCTCTGAAGAGACTGTTAATTCTTTTTTTGTGTTCTAACACCTGATTTCTGAGTCTTCAAGGCAAAGCAGACACTCAATAAGTATTTGCTGAGAAAGTAAATGAGTATTTACTATATAACACTATATAGTTTTCCCAGCCCAGTTCTCTGAAAATTTGTTCCAAGATCCTTATGGGGTCTAGAGCTCTGTATTTCTACCTACTGATCCTAAATCTGCCAACTGGAATAGCACATGTTTTCATCATGAAAAACAAGCTCTTCTTTTGGCGTCAGAGAAAGCAGTCCCACTGGGCAGCAGGTCTGCTCTGCCTGCAGAAGAGGGTGGCAATACTCACTGTTCCCTGAGCCCAGCCAGAGGTCTGGCAAGGTAGTGCTAGGTGTGGGAAACAGCGTCCTCTTCAGGAGAACTGCAGATAAGACACAGACTGCTGGAGAAGGCACCAGTTAGAGGACAAATAAGTCATCCATGGGGATGCATGCACTGGGGATTCCTTCCTTACAGAAGTACATCCTTTCAGACAAAGTGAAAGACTAATGTATCACCAAGTCTTAGGAAAAAGGAAGACTGAACTTCGAGAATTAAGAAGTGATGCTATTAAACTGGAAACTGCTTGATTTTCTCAGGGTAGCTGGAGAAGCAGTTGATGCTGCTGTTGCTGCTGCTGATAATCACTTCAGTCATGTCCGACTCTGTGCGACCCCAGAGACAGCAGCCCACCAGGCTCCCCTATCCCTGAGTTTCTCCAGGCAAGAATACTGGAGTGGGTTGCCATTGCCTTCTCTGAAGAAGCAGTGCTTACAGCTTAATAAACAAGGAGGAAAATCTTATGAATGAAGATTATAAAAGCTGAAAAGGAAAATCATCACAGAATTAAAGAGTTGGAAGTAAATTTAGAAATCACTTAAACTCTTACCTCAGTGAAGATCTATCTTATTCCCTTGTGTCTTGTTCTTCCCATGTCAGGCTGGGGCCAGGTGAGAAGCCACCGTTGACTGGGGTTGGATTGGACAGGGAGGGGAGGGCTGGTACAAGGCTTATGGCCAGCAGTTGTGCAAAGAGAGAGAGCAGACGGTCCTGGATCCTGGAAATGCAAGTCTGAAACTATGTTGTTAATACCCAAAGCTGGTCAGAGAAAAGAACTACTGCACAAATCCAGGATGAAGGTCTCTGGGGAACCAGGAAAACTAAGAGATAGCACCAGCAAGATATGCAACAGGATGGCAGCCTGATGGAACTGCAGAGACAAAATGCTGGTAACAGAAATAAGCTTTTGTTAAGAATCACAGAGGCTTATATATTCATGACCTAGTTTAAGGGATGGAATGGATTTAGGGGACTTTTGCCCTCTGCCTAGGTATTTCCAGAGACTGAGATCTTGCATTAGATCAGGAAAGGCTCTAATTGTTAGAAAAACCTTCCTTTTCCAGAGTCAAAATTTGCTTCTTTTCTCTAAATTTTGTCCTGAATATTCATGGAAGGTCTGATACTGAAGCTGAAGCTCCAGTACTTTGGCTACCTGATGCCCAAGAGCCGACTCACTGGAAAAGACCCTGATGTGGGGAAGATTGAGGGCAGGCAGAGAAGACGTGACAGAGGATGAGATGGTTGGATGCCATCACCAAATTAATAGACATGAGTTTGAGGACAGGAAATAGGACAGGGAAGCCTGGCATGCTGCAGTCCATGGGGTCACAAAGATTAAGATATGACTTAGCAACTGAAAAACAACTTTTGTCCAGTTCAAATTCTGCCTTCTGAAAAAAAAGACTGAATATATTTAGTCCACTGGGCACAGGGCTTCCCTTCAGCCACTTGAAAACAGCAATTATGCCATTAATTAGTGGTTTATTCTCCAAGCTAACTGCTTTACTTCTTTCACTGTTAGCTTTGTTCTTAGGTTCCTAAACTGTTAATCAGGCTATGGTTATATCCCAATTTTGGAATATCCTTTTATCCATTCTGCATGCAGAACTAGGCATAATACTACACAGACACATTTGAAACTGTGCAACTCAGGACTTGTATCCACCATCTTTTAACTGAGATCACACACCTGGTCTCAGGATTTATGGTCAGCCTTGGAACTGTCATGACACCCGTGCATGTGCCATTTTAACTTGCTGATGTGTTACTGTGAGTATTTACTGAGGCTCACAGTCTAATAGAAGTTGACTCTTCATCCATCATCCTGGATCTATTTGGTCCTAACCAGTTTTCGTATCCTTAAGGTTATGCCCTGCCCTCTTCTCTCCTATTTCATCTTGACTCTTTTAACCATTCTTCGAGTGTTGCTGCCTCAGTTCAGTTCAGTCACTTAGTCGTGTCCAACTCTTTGCAACCCTATGGACTGCAGCACGCCAGGCCTCCTTGTCCATTACCAGCTCCCAGAGTTTACTCAAACTCTTGTCCATTGAGTCGGTGATGCCATCCAACCATCTCACCTTCTGTTGTCCCCTTCTCCTCCCGCCTTCAATCTTTCCAGGCATCAGGGTCTTTTCAGAGAAGGAAATGGCAACCCACTCCAGTATTGTTGCCTGGAGAATCCCAGGGACAAAGGAGCCTGGTGGGCTGCCATCTAGGGGTCTCACAGAGTCAGACACAACTGACGTGACTTAGTAGCAGCAGCAGTAGCAGGGTCTTTTCAAATGAGTCAGCTGTTCACATAAAGTGGCCGAAGTATTGGAGTTTCAGCTTCAGCATCAGTCCTTCCAATGAACACTCAGGACTGATTTACTTTAGGATGGAGTGGATGATCTCCTTGCAGTCCAAGGGACTTTCAAAAGTCTTCTCCAACACCACAATTCAAAAGCATCAACTGTTCGGTGCTCAACTTTCTTTACAGTCCAACTCTCACATCCATACATGAATGCTGGAAAAACCATAGCCTTGACTAGATGGACCTTTGTCAGCAAAGTAATGTCTCTGCTTTTTAATATGCTTTCTAGGTTGGTCATAACTTTCCTTCCAAGGAGTAAGTGTCTTTTAATTTCTTGGCTGCAGTCACCATCTGCAGTTATTTTGGAGTCCCAGAAAATAAAGTCTGACACTGTTTCCCCATCTATTTCCCATGAGGTGATGGAATCAGATGCCATGATGTTAATTTTCTGAATGTTGAGCTTTGAGCCAACTTTTTTACTCTCCTCTTTCACTTTCAACAAGAGGCCCTTTAGCTCTTCAATTTCTGTCATAAGGGTGGTGTCATCGGCATATCTGAGGTTATTGATATTTCTCCCAGCAATCTTGATTCCAGCTTGTGCTTCATCCAGTTTGGCATTTCTCATGATGTACTCTGCATATAAGTTAAATAAGTAGGGTGACAATATACAGCCTTGACGTACTCCTTTTCCTATTTGGAACCAGTCTGTTGTTCCATGTCCAGTTCTAACTGTTGCTTTCTGATTTGCATACAGATTTCTCAAGAGGCAGGTCAGGTGGTTTGGTATTCCCATCTCTTTCAGAATTTTCCAGAATTTGTTATGATCCACACAGTCAAAGGCTTTGGCATAGTCAATAAAGCAGAAATAGATGTTTTTCTGGAACTCTCCTGCTTTTTTGATGCCTAGTGTTATGGTAATGTGTTATGGCAGTCTTGCCGCCTGTGAGCTCACACCTAGCCCTGAGCCAGCCATACCCCTTAAGCCATTTTCATATAAACTGCAGGAAATAGATATGAATGGGGACATTTTAGCAGGTTGGATTTCCCTGCAACAGATCCTGTGAAGAGAACTTGAATAAAAGTGGTGTGTCGATCCCTGGAAGCGCCAGCAGAACTGTGGGAAAATAAGGCAGCCGATATGGCTGCATGGCCATGCAGTTTACCTCTGTGGACTCAGTCCCACTGAAACTCTGGGAGACAGTAGTGGACATGATTCATCCTTGTCTTTGCTCTCCAAAGGGCAAAGGAGTTGGGAGCACTGAATCTCTGATTCCTGTCATGGTTAAGGACCACTAGGGAGGGAGATGCATGTTGGTTCCAGTTGCTTCCAGTGTGTCTCTGAGGCAGATTCCAATCTCCAGAGAAAGGCTTCAGGCAAAGTTGCTGCAGATGTTGGCAGCTGGAAATCTGAGTTGGCCTGTGGGGGAAGGTGAGTGTCAAGACTGAGCAGGGCACCAAGAATACTTGCTATAGATATGATATGGAGATAGATAGACAGGTAGATAGCAAACATACATACTCACAGATACAGACACTGGTACAGAAAGGAATAAAAAACAAGATCTGTGGAAGGCAAGGCAAAGGTATATTGAAGGACTTGAAGTAAGAAAAAATGCTTTGAAAAAAGCCATTCAAAGAAACTACTATTTCTCTGGGACTTTCCTGGTGGTACCTACCAATGCAGAGTTCGAAAGTTCCTACGAGAAGATTCCACACACTATGGAGCAACTGAGCCCATGCACTACAGCTGCCGAGCCTGAGTTCTAGAGCACATGAGTCGCAGCTACTGAGCTCATGTGCCCTAGAGCCTGCACTCTGCAACAAAAGCAGGCACACAGCAAGAAGCCCATGAACCTCAACTAGAGAGTAGGCCCCTGCTCACTGGAACTAGAGAAAAGCCCGCACACAGCAACGAAGGCCCAGCACAGTCAAAAATAAATAATTCTTTCTAAAAAGACAATTGTTCTTTATAGCACAGAAAAGTCACAAAACAAAGTTTAAGGGCAGCTGTCCTTTAAATAAACTCATTGTATTTTTAGTCGCTAAGTCATGTTGGATTCTTTGCGACCCCATGGACTGTAACCCGCCAGCTTCCTCTGTCCATGGACTTTCCCAGTAAGAATACTGGGGTGGGTTGCCATTCCCTTCTCCGAATTTTTTATTAGCTTCTGGATTATTTCTTTGCAACATTTTCTTAAATTGTCATTTTTTTCATTAAAAAATAAATTGCATGGTAGAAACTTAGAGAATTAAAGAAAGAAAAAAACGATCTATAGTCACTGCATCCAAATACTAACATTACAGACATTTTGATTTTTCCTTCCAGGAATATTTATGAAAGTAAGTATGGTTTTAACAGTTAGGAACATCTTTCATTTATATTTTTTCTCTATTTTTTTTCGTTTAATAATATGATGTAAACAAGGGTTTCCACTTGATCAGAGCTAAGGAATCATCTGCTTGAAGAGTTAGGCACGGAGAAGGCAATGGCACCCCACTCCAGTACTCTTGCCTGGCAAACCCCATGGACGGAGGAGCCTGGTGGGCTGCAGTCCATGGGATCGCTAGGAGTCAGACACGACTAAGCGACTTCACTTTCACTTTTCACTTTCATGCATTGGAGAAGGAAATGGCAACCCACTCCAGTGTTCTTGCCTGGAGAAACCCAGGGATAGGGGCGCCTGGTGGGCTGCTTTCTCTGGGGTCGCACAGAGTCGGACACAACTGAAGCAACTTAGCAGCAGCAGCAGCAGCAGCAGCAGCAGAGTTAGGCAAAGTTCCCAATCTCCCTGGGCCTCAATCCAGGAACACTTTGAGAGAATAATTAATGCCTGGTTCCCAACTGAGGTGCAAATATATGGCAAATTACAACATATAGCAGTAGACAGGGCAGGTTATGGAGATGAGCAATAGATGACCTGAAAGAGAAGAACAAAGTCATGAAAAAGGAGAATTGAATCTGGGCAAGAAAAAGCAATAGGGCTGGATAGACGGGGACAGTGATGAAGCCCATCAGAACCTGTCACTTGGCAATGGACAGAGCCCTGTGGCTCAATGACAAGAATGGATCTCTGTGGTCTAACAAGTCATCTTGCCCCTGCACCCAACCCCCACATATAAAATGTAGACTCAGCCACAAGAAGGGGCAGAGATCTCCTGGTAGGCCAATAGGAAAGGTAAGTGATGGAGATCCTGGGAGGCAGAGCACCTATTTGTGGACAGTCGAGCAGAGAGCTGGCCAGCCTACAGCAGCTTGTTGAAATGGTACAGGGGGCATCAATAACAGATCAGAGCAGGTGGTACTGAGCTGTTAGCAACAACAAGGGAGGGAGCCTCATAGGCTGTTAGAGGTCAAGGGCGGGGCAGGGTCAGTATGTGTGTGGGCAGTCCAACCCAGGAAAATATGTGGATAGATGGCTGTGAAATGAAGCAGGGATCAGCAATAGGGACAAGTAAGGTAACTGCAGGCAGCAGCCAAAGCAGATCACAAAGCAGCAGCTGAAGGCAGAGATGCAGGCAGGGTGCAAATTACATCGAAGGCAAGGCTCTCCCCCTTCAACAACTCAACAGAATTTGGAAATGCCGCGGTATTTGCCACAGAGCAGGCAGACAGTTAGGGTAAATCATTAAAGTGACCTGCTTAGTACTTGCAAGCCAATGTGTTAAGAGCATTTCTTACATACATGAACAAAGATACTCCATAATCTTTATTATATGCATACCTTGCAATTTATTTAACCATTCCTCTGCCATTAGATACTTAGATTGTTTATAACTTCTTGAACCCTACAAATAATATGAGGAATTATTTCACACCAAAAACTTTTTTCTATATACAATATTTCTTTAGGTTTGTTTCCAAGATTATGTTATCAGTTATTTTATTATAGGGCTACCCTGGTGGCTCAGACAGTAAATAATCCACCTAAAACACAGGGGACCTGGGTTTGATCTCAGGGTTGGGAAGATCCCTTGGAGAAGGAAGTGCCAACCCCATCCAATATTCTTGCTGGAGAATCCCCATGGACAGAGGAGTCTGGCGGGCTACAGTCCATGGGGTTGCAAAATGTTACACACGACTGAGCAACTAAGAACAGCACATTTGATAATTTTATTAATTCCCTCCCAAACAATGTTTATTTTGCATCACAGTTAACTTTGTAACACTCTTTGAGTTAGAATGTATTCTCATTTTATAAATGAGAAAACTGAGGCTCAAAAAAGATGAAGTAACTTGCCTAAGATCTCAAAGCTGACAAGATATCCATAGAGTTGACAGTACATGTCCTGGATCCCAAATCACATGCTCTGAACAACCATACTATGCTGGATATGCCTTGAAAATATGATACTGGAATTAGTTTTGAGAGTTCTTAAGTAAACACATTTAATTTGAATAGCAAAATGACGGAAAATTTATATAGCCTGCTCCAGAATCACTGGTTGGAGAAGGCAATGGCAACCAACTCCAGTACTTTTGCCTGGAAACTCCCATGGGAGGAGCCTGGTGGGCTGCAGTCCATGGGGTCGCTTAGAGTCAGACACGAGCGGCTTCATTTTCACTTTTCACTTTCATGCATTGGAGAAGGAAATGGCAACCCACTCCAGTGTTCTTGCCTGGAGAATCCCAGAGACGAGGCAGCCTGGCGAGCTGCCATCTATGGGGTCCCACAGTGTAGGATACGACTGAAGTGACTTAGCAGCAGCAGCAACAGCAGCAGAATCACCGGTTGGGAACTGGATGTGAATCACCTCCCAAAGGGCTTCAGGATTCCATGGGGTTGGGGAAGTTTGCTCAACTCCACAAGCAGAATCACAACATATTGACTCACAATGGAAAGCTACCAATAAAACAAACAAAAAAATCCTCAAAATCATTGTCTAATTATAATCATTTATAAAAGTATTAGGAAATACTTGAAGTAAAAAGTATATTACACAATTGGAGTTTTCTGGAGGCTCTGTTTGGTGATACCACAATGGGTTGAATATAGAAACAGATGAAATATGGAATATAGAAGCAGATGAAACTCTTGAAAGATTTTTTTTTGTTTGTTTTATATTGGAGTATAGCTGATTTACAAAGTTGTGTTAGTTTCAGGTGTCCTGCTAAGTGATTTAGTAAAAAGTAAAAGTTTATAATTATAATAATTATCATATTCTATGGTTCTGCAATTTAACAAATGATATACCATTCTAAATTAAATATACTGGGAATTTTTTAAAAGAGCCACTCTGTTTTTCAAATAGGCAATTATTATTTCCAAAATGTTTACTAAAAGAATTTAGAATAAAAAAGTATATTAGGGAGGGAATGTCGCCTCTTCTCAAAAGTATGAAAAATTTCATGAGTAGATAAAAAGGTAATTCATTAAATTTCTAATAAGTTCCACTCAACAAGATTGAGGTCAATGTTGTCCAGTTCAGTTCAGTCGCTAAGTCATGTCCGACTCTTTGTGACCCCATGGACTGCAGCACACCAGGTATCGCTGTCCATTACCAACTCCCAGAGTTTACCCAAACTCATGTCCATTGAGTCGGTGATGCCATCTAACCATCTCATCCTCGGTCATCCCCTTCTCCTCCTGCCTTCAATCTTTCCCAACATCAGGGTCTTTTCAAACGAGTCAGCTCTTCCCATCAGGTGGCCCAAATCTTGGAGTTTCAGCCTCAACATCAGTCCTTCCAGTGAACACCCAGGACTGATTTCCTTTAGAAGAGACTGGTTGGGTCTCATTGCAGTCCAAGGGACTTCTCCAACACCACAGTTCAAAAGCATCAATTCTTCGGCGCTCAGCTTTCTTTATAGTCCAACTCTCACATCCATACATGACTACTGGAAAAATCATAGCCTTGACTGGATGGACCTTTGTTCACAAAGTAATGTCTCTGCTCAGCAGTGGCCACAGGACTGGAAAAGGTCAGTTTTCATTCCAATCCCAAAGAAAGGCAATGCCAAAGAATGCTCAGTGTTGTTCAGATGTCACTAAAGCTTCAACATATTAGCTCCTTTAAATAAATTTAGCTCAACAGATGTGAAGCATCTAAATGTTTTTTCACTAAAAGTGATAACATCTGGTTCAGGGAAAGAGGCAATGTATTGAAAGAACCCCAGATTGGAAATCTTTAGCTACATCCAAAATTAGCTGTTTACTTGTAGATAAACAATAGTCAAAAGCCATAATCAGGTATAGGTTTTCACCTTATTTATGTCTGGGCCTGTATCACAGAAGCTTCCAAATTTGCCTCCATCTTTCAGATTTTCTCTCCTGTGGTGTGTTTATCATTTAAAATTAAACCTATAGATTAAACAATGTCAAAGATATAATGTTAGGGACATAGGGCTATATAATAAGTCTTTTAAACATTTGCTATTATTTTATATAATTTAAATTCATCATCTTAGAGATTAAAAATGTTGAGGCGGAAAAGAGTGAAGTGATTTACCCACAAGCAAACAGCTAATTTTGGATGTAGCTAAAGATTTCCAATCTGGGGTTCTTTCAATACATTGCATCTTTCCCTGAACCAGATGTATCACTTTTAGTGAAAGAAACATTTAGATGCTTCACATCTGTTGAGGAAATGGCAGCTAACATTCAATGAATATCAAATATGTGACAGACACTGCACTGGATGTCTTCCAAGGTTAAACAGTTAAAATCCTTAGAACAACCCTATAAGGCTTGGTATTATTAACTTTGACAAACTGAGTCTTAAAAAGTCTCAGGTATCTTACCTAAGTTTAGAAACCTAGAAAACAGATTTGAATTCTGGCAGTCTGACACTGAGCCTGCTCTTAACAACACTATTGTGCTGATTCTGCAAGTAGGTGTGATCTGTATTAATCAGGATATGCTACACTGTGCTACAGCCTCAGAAAAGAAGGGAGGGAGGGAAGGGGGAAGCAGGGGGAGCTGAGAGAGAAAACAGAGAGGAAAGAAAGATGAGAGAGAGGACTGAAATTTCAATGCCTCAAGAAAATAGTGTTTATTTCATGTTCACATAAAATTTGCCACCCCCACCCCCCACCCCCACTTCATCCTGGTAGCAACTTGAACTTGGTCTCTAAGTTATTCAGTAAAGCAAATGCATGAGCTGGAGGTTTGTCCTCTAACTGCAAGGGAGGCTGGAAAATGCAGTCATCCTAATGCCTAAGGCCAGTGGTGAACAGGTTTCCTCGTCTCTGCCACAGCCATTATCCTCAATCTACACGTAAGAAAACTGGTGCTCAGATATACTAAGTAACTTGCCTAAACTCACAAGGCTAATAAGTGTTGATGACTAAGTTCACGGGATCACCAGAATCCAGACCAGCTTACCTGCTGACCACTAGACGACGCAGACTCCTACGCTCCTGGCCTTTTCCACACTGTCACCACTTGGACTGCACACAGAATATTTGCTAGTATAGATTCTTTAGATTTGTTATCTTTTTTCAGGTTTTCACTACAATATAATCTGCTTTCATGTAGCCACAAGGACTAACACATGGCAGACATTTTTAGCACAAATTTCCATGACCAATCCTTTCCATTGATCAAAACCCAGTCTGATGGCTGATGGCAAAGAGTGCCACCAGTGCCTCAGGGAAGGTTCTGCTACCTCAAGTAGCTAGATGTGACTTAAAATAACCTTCATCCTTCTGTAATGGGAAACTTAATTCACCATAAATAGTGATGATCATGGGGTCGCAAAGAGTCGGACACGACTGAGCGACTGAACATAACGGAACAGTGATAATCAAGGGGCAACATTTTTAAGTGGTTGAAAACATTAAATTTCTTTCCTCATAACTTTCAGCTAAATGACTTTTAGCTAAAATTAACTTCTTACTGCCTAAATTGTTAGTGTCAAGGTTTCCTTGATGGCTCAGTGGTAAAGAATCTGCCTGTAATGCAGGAGGTGCAGCAGACACTATGTTCAATCCACTGGTTGGGAAGATCCCCTGGAAGAAGAAATGGCAATTTATTCCAACATTTTTGCCTGAGAAATCTCTTTGGACAGAGGAGCTTGGAGGGTTATAGTCCAAAAAGTCACAAAGATTTGGACATGACTTGTTAAATAACTAGTTAAAACATTCTGAGATATGAAAGATTGAAATTCATACATTTACAAAATTATTGTAGAACCCTAGTGATAAGATGAAATACTTTTCTAGGATAGAGGACTTTTAATTAGTGAGCAGTTTCTGCTCACTCAGGCTGATGATATCTGATCTGACAAAATACAATCTATTGCTCCTGGAGAAATAGCTGTCCTTTATTACTTGATTAGATATGTTTTATTTCTACTTAATGGAGACAGTGGCTGCAGCCTCTTCAGCAAAAGAAAGCCTCAGAGGCACTGTACCTGAGACCTAGAGAGATGGAAGTGATAAAGGACCCCTGATCATTGACCCACATTCGCAAGGCATGCTGTGACCCCTGTGGGTTGACATGTCCCTTCCCAAGATACAAAGAGGGTGCACTTTATGGCATTATTTACTTTCACCTTTCTGATGGAGGTCTTTGCTGCATAGATTTTCAGAGAAGTTCTCATTCTAACAGGTAGTAAAATACTAGTCAAAAGTATTGTTTCAGCCTCTTCTACCTACAGAAATACTGTAAATCCTCATTGTTTCCTTTTATTTTTACTGAAGTATAGTTGTTTTGGGGCTTCCCAGGTGGCTTAGTAACTTCCCTGGTGGCTCAGACGGTAAAGCATCTGCCTGCAATGTGGGAGATCTGGGTTCAATCCCTGGGTTGGGAAAATCTCCTGGAGAAGGAAATGGCAACCCACTCCAGTATTCTTATGAGGATAATCCCATGGACAGTAGCCTACCAGGGTCTACTGTCCATGGGGTTCCAAAGAGTTGGACATGACGAAGCAACTCAGCTTGATAGTTAATTTATGATGTTGTGTTAGTTTCTCCTTTACAATGTAGGGAATTAGCTATTTTGTTGTTGTTCAGTCATGTCCGGCTCTTTGCAAATCCCATGGACTGCAGCATGCCAGGTTCCTCTGTCCTCCGCTGTCTCACCCAGTTTGCTCAAATTCATGTTCATTGAGTCAGTGATGCTATCTAACCATCATATATTCCCTCCCTCTTGGACTTTCCTCCTACCTTCCCATCCCACTATCTAGATCACCAGAGAGCATCAAGCTGA
>SJXQ01010463.1:74143-152772 GCA_006408695.1 Aepyceros melampus
CACAAGCTGGAATCAAGATTGCTGGGAGAAATATCAATCACCTCAGATATGCAGATGACACCACCCTTATGGCAGAAAGTGAAGAGGAGCTAAAAAGCCTCTTGTTGAAAGTGAAAGAGGAGAGTGAAAAAGTTGGCTTAAAGCTCAACATTCAGAAAACGAAGATCATGGCATCTGGTCCCATCACTTCATGGGAAATAGATGGGGAAACAGTAGAAACAGTGTCAGACTTTATTTTTTTGGGCTCCAAAATCACTACAGATGGTGACTGCAGCCATGAAATTAAAAGACGCTTACTCCTTGGAAGAAAAGTTATGACCAACCTAGATAGTATACTCAAAAGCAGAGACATTACTTTGCTGACTAAGGTCCATCTAATCAAGGCTATGGTTTTTCCTGTGGTCATGTATGGATGTGAGAGTTGGACTGTGAAGAAGGCTGAGTGCTGAAGAATTGATGCTTTTGAACTGTGGTGTTGGAAAAGACTCTTGAGAGTCCCTTGGATTGCAAGGAGATCCAACCAATCCATTCTGAAGGAGATCAGCCCTGGGATTTCTCTGGAAGGAATGATGCTAAAGCTGAAGCTCCAGTACTTTGGCCACCTCATGCAAAGAGTTGACTCATTGGAAAAGACTCTGTGCTGGGAAGGATTGGGGGCAGGAAGAGAAGGGGATGACAGAGGATGAGATGGCTGGATGGCATCACGGACTCGATGGACTTGAGTCTGAGTGAACTCTGGGAGATGGTGATGGACAGGGAGGCCTGGCATGCTGTGATTCATGGGGTCACAAAGAGTCGGACACGACTGAGCGACTGAACTGAACTGAGTGAAGTCTGTAAGAGACAAATATGTGATACTGCTTATATATGAAGTCCTTCAAATTCTTAAAACCCAATTGAAGAAAGCTGTAGCTCTTTCACTAAACCTTACTTGTGCCCTCCACCAGTCAGAGTTAAGCTCTTCCTCCTCTGGACTTTGCCGTCTCATTTTCAAGCCATTCAGTCAGCACTATCATGCATTACTTCGTATTGCTACTTTCCTTATCATGTGGACATAACCCTACCTCCACGGTAGGTATATGAGATGATGTTGGTATGTGTTGCATCAGCCCACTGACATACATATACGTTTAAATTAAAAAGTGCATTGCTCAATTTCTTCAGTTTAGTTCAGTTGCTCAGTCGTGTCCGATTCTGTGACCTCATGAATCACAGCATGCCAGGCCTGCCTGTCCATCACCAACTCCCAGAGTTCACTCAGACTCATATCCATCGAGTCAGTGATGCCATCCAGCCATCTCATCCTTGGTCGTCCCCTTCTCCTCCTGCCCCCAATCCCTCCAAGCATCAGTTTTTTCCAATGAGTCAACTCCACATGAGGTGGCCAAAGTACTGGAGTTTCAGCCTCAGCATCATTCCCTCCAAAGAAATGCCAGGGCTGATCTCCTTCAGAATGGACGGGTTGGATCTCCTTGCAGTCCAAGGGACTCTCAAGAGTCTTCTCCAACACCACAGTTCAAAAGCATCAGTTTTTTGGTGCTCAGCTTTCTTCAGTTGTGTCCAGTTATTTGTGACCCTACGGACTGTAGCCCACCAGGCTCCTCTGTCCATGGGATTGTCCGGGCAAGAGTACTGGAGTGAGTCGCTATGAACTCTTCCAGAGATCTTCCCAACCCAAGGACTGAACCTACGTCTCCTGCTTCTCCTGCATTGCAGGTGGATTCTTCACCACCTGAGTCATCAGGGAAGTCCCCAGAAGTGCATCACAGGCTGTTAAACCTAGCACTGTCACTTTGCAGCTGAAGATACAGAAGGGAAGGGATTCTCCCAAAGTCTCACACATCTAAACCATCCCAAAGAAATAATTTTCTGGTTTTCTCATCCCTAAACCAATATTTTCCCAGCATAACACTTTTTTTTTTTAGTGGGGGGGAGGTAAGATGATGATGATAATTTACTTATTCATCCAACAATTGTTTATCTATTATCAATTATGTGCCTGGCACTGTGCCAAGGTCTGGCTAGCTGTCTAACACAATTTTTCATTCTCAAACTATTACTTTTGTCTGTCTCTAAAGTTAAAGTTTATTGTTTGTTTATATGTGGTGAGTGTTTACACATAGCATCAATTCATCTTTGTAACACTTCCAAGAAGCAGGTAATATGACTACTTCCATTTTATAGAAAAGAAAAAGAGCACACTCACGAATTTGCAACGGCCAAAACCCAGGTGTGCTTGCCTCCAAAACTCAGCACTTAGGAGAAATGACCTCAAGGAGAAATGTACAAGTTCCTTTCAGACAGCTGGAGATTTACCATGCAGCACCCCAAGTCTGTCCTTAAATCCACAGATACAGAGACCCCTCCATGGCCAGTCTTCCACAGTGAAGTCAATGGGAAGCAGTACTGAAACGAGCAGTGAGAAAGAAGACCACTCCATCCTTAGATAACACAGACCACCGACTGGCTTGGGCCACAAATGAAAGCATAAACTTCAAATAGTTAATAGATACTAATGATGATGATAGTTTTAGACAATGACCCTAGTATAAGTGACGGAGAAGGCGATGGCACCCCACTCCAGTGTTCTTGCCTGGAGAATCCCAGGGACGGGGGAGCCTGGTGGGCTGCTGTCTATGGGGTCACACAGAGTCGGACATGACTGAAGTGACTTAGCAGCAGAGCAGCAGTATATGTGAAGAGCTTTATGCTCTTCAGAAAAAAGATGCGTATAAAGTTAGTGTGCAATGTCCTATTGAGAAATGAGCAGTTTGTGCTTGGACTCGTTTCTCTGGTGCTCAGAAAGGTCCGTGGAGTAGACAAGAGTGATCAAATAGTTCTTACGGGAGTCCTCAGTCTGGGCTATGTTCTCATTTTTGCCACTGAATTTCTGTGTTGCCTTAGACAAATCCTTTTTCTTTTCCTTTTGAGAATCTGTGAAAACATTAGAGGTAGAAAATTACCTAGCCCTCAGGCTGAAAGCCCACGGATATGCACTGCCACAGCCATGCTCTAGGACCATTATCCATTCCGTTCTCTCGGGCCAGTGTTCATTCTGATTGGCTGATATCTGTGACCTACCGTTGCTACTCTGTGTTGGTAATTTACATCTGATCTTAGAGGGTTGACGCTCATCATCCTGATCTCAATGGGAATCCTGCTAAGACCTCTGGATGATGTTCCCCTTAAGAATCCTTTCCGCTGCATTCTTCCCTCATTCTCACTGGCACTGTGGAGTCACTCCACATTGCTGTGGGCACGGTTCAGAGTGGTGGGCTATCTCTTGAAGTCCAATGGGCTGTAAGGTGAGAAGTGGGTCTCTGGATAGCAGCCGTACCCAGACAGCCAGGTGTGAACCCACCAAATGGTCTCAGCATCTTTCTGAAACTGTTGGGACCATTCTACACATGTGTTCTCAAAGGCAGTATTAACTTATCTTTATGTTCTGCATCATTACGCTCATCATTCTAAGGAGTGATGAGTAAGCACTTTCAGTCCAGAGAGATGAGCAGGAAACCACCAGGCGAATGGTTACCGGGTAAAGTCACTCAGCGTCTTCCTGTGAAGCCAGTTAACAATCCCTTAGGAGAGAGGAACAAGGTCAGAGAGAAGTGAAGAGTGCCCACACTGGACCCACATTGGCTGGGTTTACATCCTGGCTGTGTAACTGTGTGTTATTGTTGTTTAGTAGCTAAGTACTGTCTACTCTTTGGACTCCACAGGCTATAGCCCGCCAGGCTCCTATGTCTATGGGATTTCCCAGGCAAGAATCCTGGAGTGGGTTTGTCATTTCCTTTTCCAACCCAGGGATCAAAACTGTGTCTCCTGCATTGACAGGTGAATAGTTTAACATTGAATCAGGGAAGCTTGTGTGACTGTGTTACAGGAGACTTAACCTGTTGGGTTCTCTCACCAGTAAAATGAGGGCAGTAAGAGTAAGATCTATCCCTTAGGATTTCTGTGAGGATTAAAGGAGTCAATATGTATTAAGCAGACAGGGCTTGTCTGGTGCAGATTAAGAGCTTAAGTAATGCAAGCTATTCTTATTTTTGTAATATTTCTACGAAGCTTCCCTACTCCTTGGCAGCATCCCAGATAAAATTGAATGTGGCATTCTCTTACCAGTTTAAGAACGATTTATCAGTCGCTCATTGGGTATAGTCACCAGATTAAGGGCCAAGGATTCAACTGTGACCCATGACCTCGTGAACTTATCTGTCCAATAACAGCACTAAGGAACACACACTGGAAATCACAGGTGCTGCGTCCTGCTGGCCTGTTTGTTAGCCTCCTCAGTCCTCACAAGGACGTCCTGAGGTAGGTATCATTAGTCTCTTCACTTTACAGAGGGAGAAAGTGAGATCCAGAAAGGATAACAATTATCCACTTTATTAGAATATGATGAAGTCACAATTCAAACTTAGGCAGCCTGGGTCCAAAACTTAGTATTCATCTACCTGGCCACATATCTCATTGGAAAGGCAAAATATTAAATAACTGAAAAAAAAAAAAAAGAATCAAATGTGACAGAGGTGTGTTGGGTTGGTGACCCCTGGAGGAGGAGATCAGGAGAGCCCAGGACAAGCAGATTGGACTGAGTCAGAGACTTCCCTGATGGTTCAGTGGCTAAAAATGCACACTCTAATGCAGCGGGCCCTGGTTCGATCCCTGGTCAAGGAACTAGACCCCACACTAAAGATCCCCACACTGCAATGAAGGTTGAAGACCCACATGCTGCACCCAAGGCCTAAGGCAGCCAAAACAAAAACAACAAAAAACCAACAAATGCAAAAAAAAAAGCCAAATAGGAAATGAGTCAAAGGGATTTTTGTATTGTTTGGCTTCTAATTTTACAACAGACATACATCTGTGCATGAATTTTTAGATAGTAAGAAGAGATAAATCTGTAAACGTGAATTAGCAACATAGATTCTGCACCACGTCCACTTTAGACCTTGCAAAACGGTTTTCTCTTCTATCCTCCCAAGCCTGGGGCCTCCCTGCAAGGTGGGTGGAACAGCAGGATCTCTACCATTTCCAATTTAGAGATGAAGCGCCTGATGGTCGGGGGTTCCGGTGACTGACGGGTTTAAATAGTTAAGAGGTGGTGAGCCTGCGGTTTCTCTGTGCACCTCGATTTTTGAGCTTCCTTCGCCGTGGCTGGCCAATGTGAGTACCCACTGCTGTTGGACAATCAAACAGGAGGAGGACTGTGACAAGGATGACAACACAACAGCTTTCTAGAGTGTTTGCTAAGCCACTGCGTCCTGCTGAGTCTTTTCTCCTGAAATTTTCTCAATGCCCATTTAAGTCATACTTTCTGAATGGGGAGCCTGAGGCTTCCCAGGAGAGGATAACCGACTCACTGGAGGCAGAGTGGGGGTTTTAGCCAGTCACTGGCCTGAAGATGCTGCTCTGTAATTTCTCTCCGCTAACGCTTGCACTGTTAGCCGTGAGAAGGAGCGAGTAGGCCTCCATCGCCTCACCTCCAAGGCCAACTCCCGAGGAAAAGCGCTTGGAATGCCTGAGCGACTGTCCCACCGTTATTCCTCTGACGGTCACTCTAACCATCTGGCCCTCAGTGGCACCATCTGGGAAGTGGAAATAACAATGCCTCCTTCACTTTAAAGTGCGCTTATGAAACCGAGCCGATCTGATATAACCACAGTGCCTGCTCAAGGGGGTGTCTCCTGCCGAAGCAGCTCTCTAGCTCTGCAGTCATATGAATGGCCTCTCTTGCCAAGCAGGTGCAAGGATCCGAAGAAGGTTCCTGCCTTGGAAACAGGCTCTGGAGCATGACAAGTGTGGGTTTAATTCCTGGCTCTGTCCCTTACAAGATGCATGCCCCTGGGCAAATGACCTCACTACTCCCTGGGTCTCCCTTTCCTCATCTGGAAATCGGCTTAGATTTGCCTGCTTCGCAGGGTTGCGAGGCACGAACGAGACAGGACGCTAAAGCCCCTGGCCGGGCGCCCAGCCCGGAGTACGTGCTCGGTGATGCGGCTGTCGGCCGTAGGTGTCTATCTCACGCCGCAGCCGCCCGCTGCCAGCGCGCTGCACCATGGAATGATAGACGGAGCATTACACAACTTGTAAAGGAGCAATTCCAACCACAGATATGTGTTCCAAGGGATCCCAAACGGACTCACTCACTCTCAAGTCTATAGTTCACGAGGGAATTAAGACAAATGACATTCTTGCTTTTCATTGGAAAATTTTGGGGTTTTTTCTCTTTTCTCTCTCTCTTTTTTTTAAATGTCAGACTCCCAAGGGACGAGGCAACCTAGAACTTGATGCAAATAATATATAATTTCTGCATTTCCAGCTGTCTTCTCTGTACCACATCTTGTGTGTCTACCATGCCGGGCAAACAGAAAAGAAACCAGGACACCCCCTTAGTGAGTGAATTTGATTTGTCCACTAACAGGGCTCCCAAACTCTCTGCCCAGGTACCACGTGCTGTGCGTGCTAGGTCACTTCAGTCACGTCTGACTGTTTGCAACCCTATGGGTTGTAGCTCGCCAGGCTCCTCTGTCCAATAGATTCTCCAGGCAAGAATACTGGAGTGGGTTGCTGTTTCCTTCTCCAGGCAATCTTCTTGATCCAGGGATCAATCCTGCCTCTCTTTATGTCTCCTGCATTGGCAGGCGGATTCTTTTACCACTAGTGCCACCTGGGAGGGAGCCGGGCAGGCTACAGTCCACAGCATCGCAGAGTCAGACACTTTGCACTGAAGTGATCTTGTATGCATGCATAGGACTCAGAGCTATTATTCCTGATCTCACCAGTATGAAACTTTGGTTGTTCTCATGAAATTCCTCTGAACATTGCCTTATGCTATTTTACTATACTATCATTGTTGAGCAAGATACAACTGAGTTAATAAAACCCATGGAAGCAGATGTCTAGGAAGGCGGAACTAGAAAGAAACTTATCCTGTCCAATAGTTCCCATGCCCATTTTAGATAATCAAAAGTCAAGGAAGGAGGGAAATGTCAACAAACCATTGGTTTTACTGAGACAGGATCCTACAAAAAGTGTCCAGTCCAGGCTACTAAAATTCCTGTGGGTAGTGCCAGGCGGATGTATTTTTTTTTTTTTTGGAGTATGCCCATGAAACACTTTTAAAGCCTAGATATTTTGTCAGGACCATGAACAAGCCCAACTGGTCGTAATGATGACACTACGAGGAAGTCCACGACTCTTACAAATTGTGTGGTTCCCATCCAAGGAGTCACGCATCTCGACAACACAGAAGAAAGGTCGCCACATAGATTAACATGCCATTTAAAGAAACGCTCATTAGTATTCCTTGTCCTTGCAGAATGGCTGTTATGCCCTTCACATTTTTCTCAATGAACAGTCACCTGCTCAGAGAGACTATGTGTGGGTATTCCCACTCTCACCCCATCCCGCTAAAATTCTGAGGTCATTATGTATTTTGCTCTTGTTGTCTTTCTGGATTAATAAGCTCCTAACAACACCTTTATTTCCTGGGGGGGCAGAAGACTGACGGCTCCAGATGGTGATCCACTGAAAGCTGGATGTGTTCCCTGAATCCTTCTCCTTCATGACAATAGGCTCTCTGGTGGAACAAAGTGCCACTGGCTTGCAGCCTCCACAGAGGAAGATGGAAGGGCTGGGTATTGTCCACCTGCCCACCGTCTGAACTCTGACGGGGCGAGTTAAGACTTTGTTAGAGAGGGGCATTTCACTCTTCATGTATGCCCTTATCCCACAGAAATATCAAAGGGGCTACGTCTCTTGCTGAAGAAACGTTCTGTTCGTGGCGGGCTCCTGTTAGGCATGCTGCCCATGCCCACAGGTGGTGCGGGAAAATGAAAAATCTCACCTCACTTGATTATTCTTCAGATCTCCATGATGGCACTAATTATGTAGCCTAATTAGCCAGCTCCCTGTCCAGAGATTGTGAGCTACTTGAAGAAAGAGAGTAAATCTTAAAATATGCTTGATTTTATCTTTGGCTCAATGCTCAATGCCTGGAATTTCTTATAAAATGAAAAAAAGCCCAGGAATGAATATATACATTTGCTGATTATTTAACATCAAGGAGTAATTTGGGCAGTTTCAGTTCTTCCTTTAAAAACACTGTACATCAGGCAACTAGGAACACAGTCTTTGCCCTCAAAGACTTCACAATGTAGAGAGAGAAAGAGAGTTTTGTAAAAAAAGGAGTGTAATGAAGCATTAAAATTGCACCCACGGAGGTGCAAGTGGAGTACTGGAAGTCCTCAAGGGGTAAATGGTTAATTCTAACTTAGACGAGGAGTAAAAAGGGCAAAGGTTAGGAAAAGTTTGAATGAGGAAGAAAACACAAGTTTAAACATGTACAGAGAGGGCTAACATTTCCAGGCAGAGAATAGCATGTGCAAAGATCCTGTGGAAGATCTCAGACAAAGCATTAGCAATGTGCTGTTGGTTTGGCTGACCAGGGCATAGTTGACCAGTCGATCAGAAGCCCTTATTGGATGTTCACCAAGCTTAAACTTGACCCTGAGGCCAATGGAAGATAATGAATGGTTTTATACAAGGGACTGGTATTATGAGATCTGCATTTTAAAAGGATAGCTCTGGCTACTGTTTCAAAAATATTGTGGATGCCGGAGGTGAAGAGACAAGGCTAGACACCAAAGGACTAATGTGAGAGATGATGAGATCTGAACACAGGTAATGCTTAGATGGAGGATGATAAAAATTCATTTAGGAAGTAAAATGAATAGGACTTGGTGATGGGAGAAGGATGAGACAGAAGGAAGAGTTGCAGAAATTTTTTTTTTTAAAGAAACTTTGGAATAGATCAGGTGCACTAGAGAATGAAGAGGAAATTGGCTTTCATCCTTGCTGGTGGTCTACAATGAAATATTCTTAATCGGGAAGCTAAGGTCAGGCCAGGGTCAGAGGCAGCCCTCTTCATCCCATCAGTAGGGGTGTATGTTGTTCTTCAGCGTCAGGTGGCCGCTAGCCTAACTTTGACACAATTTCTATGGTCTAGAACCAGAATCAAATTCACAAATTTTATTTACAACAAGGTGCTGTAAATAAGAGATCCCCAGGCATTTATAGGCTTCCCCCAGTTCAGGAATTTCCCTTAAAACATTCCTTATCCAGGAAGTCATCTGGCTTCCTTAAATACTTCTAATGACCAGAAGCTCAACAACTTATAAGACCATCCTGTGCAAATCTGGGAAAGTTTAATGGTGGATATTAACCCCAATAAATCGTTTGTCAGTTTATAAGATGCTGTTACCTGTATTAAGTCCTATTAGGTCCACTATCAACATGCTAGGCGGGTTATGAGATTTACTCAAGGTCACATCACCAGGCAGTGGTGGTACCAGGTCTGAAACCCGAGAAAGATGCCTTGGTCCTCTGTTGCCGTGAGGCACGTGTGTGTCATCGCGCTTAAACATCGCATCTCCTGGCTTTGTGTCAGTTTTCCTCCGTCTCACTGTAACTACCTTAAGGGCAAGAATTCTATTTTATAGCTGTTCCTCGCATGCCTTTTTTTAGGGATTGGCCCCGAATATAAAGGTATATGGAAAATATTTGCTGAAAAACAACAAAAGAGTATCTTATGATTCAATCGTTTTTGTTGAAAAGATAAAGTCTAAAATGGTCTTCCCTGAAACTTTTGGTCACAATTTTACTCTCTAACGTCTTCGAGGAGAAAAATCTATCTTTCACCTGAGACTCTCCAACCATGCCACGTGAATCCAGCCTGCAGCTTTTACATATGGTTTCCAATTCTCCCTCCCAGTCAGAAACTTTCCTTTTCCCTTTGCTGGTTCTCCTTTTTAAAATGTTACTAATTAATATGGGTGCAACAAATAGATCCCCCACCACAACCAGCTGTTCCCTGATTAAGAAAGCCTTGCCCATGTATACAAGCCCTTGATGATTTCAAGAGACCAGAGGAAAACTGTCACGGCAGAAGGGCTCCAGTGCCTGACCTTCAGGCAGTCCTCACTGGTGCCAAACCACGTGCATGAAAACAAAACCGAGATGAGTCAGTTGCCCAGATGTTCTGCTGTCAGGTCACCAAGGATCCGGGTGACTGGAGGCTGCGATGCCAGCGTTTGTGTGGCCGTGTTTAGCCATGGCTTCGAAGTGAACACAAGCCCAGCAAAGCAAAGACTGATTCCAGAATGGATGGGAGCCAACATAGAAGGAGAGGGTTAGCGTGGAGGGGAATTAGGCTCTCCAGAGATCAGGGGTGGGAGACAGTGCAGGATATACCAGAGTGGTTGGTACTAGGGGGCTCACGTGCTCTTGGGTTGTCATTCTTAGAAGGAAAGTCACAGCACCAAACATTTTCTGAGTACCGACCCTTGCTAGAGGCCCTGGGACATGCTAGGAACAAGTGGCAGATGAGACAGTCGTGGTAGGGGCACGTGTGTAGCTTAGTATTTAGGGGAGAGAAAGGACATGTGAATGCCTTAGGATACGTGCTTTAGTAGGGAGGTGCAGGACACGGAGGGTTCTCAGAGGAAGGTCATCCCTCTAATCTAGATCTGTGTGTGTGTATAGGTATGAATCAGAGGGCCCTTCAGAAGTCTTCCTGGAGGAAGTGAAATCTAAGCCAAGGCTTGAAGGATGAGAAGGATTTAGCCAGACCGTGTCGGGGGAGACTGTTCCCATCTAAGGAACAGTATGGTGGAAGCCTAGAGGTGAGGGAGGTGAGCTCGTGAGAGCCTCATCAGACAGAAGAAGCTGGGTGGCGAGGGTGGAGGTAGAGGGGCAAGAGGTGAAGCAGGAACAGTGGACGAGGATGCTGGCAGAGCCCGCGGGTCCTGGTGACGCCCAGCGAGCCATGGAGCGGCATGGGTCTGCGTCACGCGAGGCTTGTGCTGCGCAGTGATGAGACTGGCCGAGGAAGGACAAGGTGGGAGGCAAGGGGGTCAGTCGGGAGGCTGCTGCAGGAACTCGGATGGAAGATGACAAGAGACCTGAGTGCCTCCCAAGTGGCACTGATCATGCATTTTCCACTCTACCTCAGTCTCTCCCAATTTCCTTTAGATCTACTGCTTTCTCTGCCTCTTAATCTGTCCTGTATCACTGCATGGAGGACAAGTCCAGGCACATAGAAGATGATCACAGATCAGTTGGCGAATGAAAGAAACTAGCCGTGGGCCTCCAAACTGGAAACTCTCATCATTTCTCTCCTTTTTTCTCTTTTTCTTTCCCTGTTTCTTCATGTGCATCTCTCTCCCCCTTCTCCCTCCCTCCCACCCCCCCTTCCTGTTTCTCTCTCCTGTTCTATGAACAATTCTGGGGGAATACAAAAGAATCAGAAAGCATCATGGCACCCACCAAGTGGGTTTATTTTTAACTTGGAATTTGTTTTCACCATTCCCTCATCTCCACTGCAAATGCATAGACAGACCTGATTTCATGACCTCCCTGTGAAATCACTGCTGCTGCTCATCGCTTCAGTCGTGTCCGACTCTGTGTGACCCCTTAGACGGCAGCCCACCAGGCTCCCCTATCCCTGGGATTCTCTAGGCAAGAACACTGGAGTGGGTTGCCATTTCCTTCTCCATTGCATGAAAGTGAAAAGTGAAAGTGAAGTCTCTCAGTCGTGTCCGACTCTTAGCGACCCCATGGACTGCAGCCCACCAGGCTCCTCCATTCATGGGGTTTTCATCATCCCAGAATTGGAAGGCACTTTAAAGATCACTGAACCCCACCTCTATAATAGTTTTAATTGTGATTTATTAAATGACTACCAGGTATCAGGCATAGTTCTAAGTGCTTTCTGCAATTTTACAGTTTAATCTGTACAACAATCCTACAATCACATACTATTATGATATCCATTTTGTAAGGAGAAAGCTGAAGCACAGAAAAGGGTCAGAAGAATCAGCCAAGAACACACAACCAGTGAGTAGCAGAGCTGGGCATCACACACCTGTGGTTTGGTTTGGAGTCTGTTCTCCCAAAGAGCTGTCAACCAGGACGGCTTCTGAACCCCACTTGGAGACTGAGTTCCTTCAATGCCATCCCCAACCAATGGGCTTTCAGTTTCTTCAGTGTATTTAATGACAGGAAGGCTGTTTTTCCTCTTCCCCAAACACAAAGCTGGAATTTATTAAAATGCTCCCCCATGGGGATGGTTGAATGATAAGGTCCCTCTTCCCCTTGAGAATGTGTGGTTTGGGTTCAGACTCCAGGGAACACCGTCCTTGGTATCATCCATTGATCCACCACCCCCTTTGTAACTCTCTTCCTCAGGCTTGGATGGTTTCTTGTGAACACCAGGCTGGGTTATGTTCCCCACCTCGGTGTTCTAACGAATCCTTTAATTTTCTTATCACATCATTGTACAACTGCCCGAATACTTGACTTTCCCTTCCCGGTCTTGGGGCAGATCTAAGTTCACCGCCTCTGGATCCAGTGATCTCAAAGATCCTCTCCACATTTAAAATCTGTGGGAAAGCCAGGCCCTGGTTATTGGACAAAATCAGGAGCAAATATTATCTACTGACAGTTTTTCCCCCGAAGAATAAACATTTTCTAAACGTACATGTAAAAATTATCTTTGCGGCTTCCCTGGTGGCTCATTGGTAAAAAATCCTTCTGCCAGTGTAGGAGACACGTGTTTAGTCCCTGGTCCAGGAAGATGCCAAGGAGCAACTGAGTCCGTGCACCATAACTACTGAGCCTGTGCTCTGAAGCCCAGGAGCTCCAACTACTGAGCGCAATGTGTTCAGCACACCTGTCCTCCATAGAGCCGGCACAGAGCTTCACAGAGCCCTGGCTTGCTGCAGTCCGTGGGGTCAGAGTCAGACACGACGAGAGACTGGACTGAACTGATAAGAGCCCATGCTCCCAACAAGAGGAGCCATGGCAGGGAGAAGCCTGCTCATTGCCCACGCAGCAACAAGACCCAGCATGGCTAAAAATAAATTATAAAAATTATCTTTGAAGGCATCACTTAAAGAAATCTTTGTGATTGAGTCAGAATTCACCTGGAGAAATGAAGAGATCATCTTGTTTAACTGTTAAGGCCCTGGCTAGTCCCTAGTCTGACATGATGCCCTCAGCAGATAAATAAGTGTAGTGAGTTGCATGATAGCTGACATGCAAGCCCGCTTAGGAACAAGCAAGGAAAGGAAGTCCTCTGGGAGACCTATGAGCACTTTGGGGGCTTACCCCAGTCAGGAGTCCAGCAGAAAATTTTCTTCCAACATATGGTCCAAAATCTGCAAGACAAGATGGACTTAAAGTAGAAATCAGAGGGAAATCCCCAAAGCAATTCATGCATTCAAGAGTAAAGGCAAGAATAAGATCTCAGATGTGAGGTCAGTGCGACACCTCGCACATAGTAGGCATTTGGCAAGATGGTGACATACGTGGGGAGAGGGCGGGATGCCAGTTTCTGTAGGAGAGACACACGGATGTGTATGAAGGAGAGGCCTGCAGATAACGCAAGCTGGACTCCCTCTCCCAAGCATCCCCAAAGGAAGGGAGCTAACATTTGTGGCCACCTGTGGCGTATCACACACCTCCTGTTTTGCCACCTCATGGACTAAGCATGTGTTCTGTAATGTGTTCATTTGCCGAGCAAGTCCCCAAGTAAGGCTCAGAGAGGTGAAGTGACTCCTCAAATCACAGAGCAGTTTGTACCCAGGACACCAGGCTCTAGTTCAGGGCTCTTTCTGTGGCACTTGGGTTACTCTACTTTCCTGTATTTCTGTTCCTGGCATTTGTTTCTGACCTAACCTCCCATTTATTCCCTTGGCTCATCTTCTGGTGCCATGTCAGCAGGCACAAGGTTCCTGGAGTCCTACTCTGCAGCAAACATCCTCTCTGGTTTCCAACCGAGAGTGGTCCAGCCAGGTCTCTGGGCTGGTTCCTTCTCCCACTCTTTGAAGATGTCTGAGCTCCTGGTCTCTTGCCAAGGTAAAGAAGACTTCTGGCAGAGTGTCTGTGTATCTGAGGCCCTTCGAGTACGATTGCAGGCAAGGAGAGAGATGGAATTTCCCTGATGCAGCAGAATGAAATGAACCAGAGTTGGCCCAATTTTGTCTCCGGGATGTATGACATGATCTCACAGACCTTTTGCCATTTTGGGTTTGATGAAGAATAGAACTGGTTTCTGTTTCTATATGAGCCAGAAGAGGACAGGTAAATTCTTTTCCAAGGGGAGAAACGTAGCTGAGAAGTAATCCAGAGGAAGGTGGAGTGATGACGGTGGATGACAGGTTGGATAGGCTGGAAATTTACCCTAGAACTCTGTCTGAAGTGGATTTGAATTTCGCCTCTTGCTCACACAGCATGGAACTTTAAAATGTGATCAGATAGGCACAACCCAAAATGTACCATTTTAGCCATTTTTAAAATGTATGGTCCTGTGGCATTAAGTACGCTGGCATTGCTGTGCAGCCATCACCAGAATCTACCTCCAGGACTTTTTATTTTCTGCAACTGACACTCAGTATCTATTAAACAGTAGCTTCTCAGCTTCTCCCCCTCTGGCCCCGGGCAACCTCCATTCTCCTTTTGGTCTTTATGAATTTGATGACTCTAGGTAACTCATCTAGGTGGAATCATTCGGTATTTGTCCTTTTGTGAGTGGCCTGTTTCCCTCAGCATAATGTCCTCAAGGTTTGCCTCTCCTGTAACATATATCAGAATGCCCTTCCTTTCAAGATTAAATACTATCTCTTTGTGTGTGTATATATATATCCCATTTTGTTGATCCATTCGTCTGTCAATGGATACTTGGGTTGTTTTGGCGATTGTGAATAACGCTGCTTACAATATTAATACGCAAATATTATAAAATTGTTTAATCACTGATATGTATTGTTTGAAAATTAGTAACTTACACTATACAGCCAAAAGAGCAGCCCCTTGAACATACAATAATGAGTGAAATCATTTTTAGCATAAAATAAAATCTAATGTTGCCAAGAGGATTTTGGAAATTTGTCTTCCCCATTGTAACAGAAGTCTTTTTCTACAAAACAAAAACAAAAACATATCCTCTCCTTCTTTTAAAAATATTCCCAACTGCATGTTAGTTTCAGAATAAAATACAAGTTCCTTAACATGGCATGCCTTGTTGTTCATTTGCTCAGTTATTGTCAGACTCTTCGTGACCCCGTGGACTGCAGCAGGCCAGGCCTCCCTGTCCATTACCGTCTCCTGGAGTTTACTCAAACTCATGTCCAATGAGTCAGTGATGCCATCAACCATCTTGTCCTCTGTCGTCCTCTTCTCTTCCTGCCTTCAAACTTTTCCAGCATCAGGGTCTTTTTCAATGAGTCAGTTCTTCACTTCAGGTGGCCAAAGTATTGGAGCTTCGGCTTCAGCATCAGTCCTTCCAATGAATGTTCAGAACTGATTTCCTTTAGGATGGACTGGTTAGTCTCCTTGCTCTCCAAGGGACTCTCGAGAGTTTTCTCTAGCACCCCAGTTCACACCACAGTTTGAAGGCATCAGTTCTTCAGTGCTCAGCCTTTTTTTTATTGTCCAGCTCTCACATCCATACACGACTATGGGAAAAACCATAGCTTTGACTATGGGGACCTTTGTAGGCATGCCTGGTCCCAGACAAACTTTCCATCCACATTTGCTCTCAATCCATCCATCCTTCAGCCCCCATGAAACAAACTGTACATGCTGCTGCTGCACTAAGACACTTCAGTCGTGTCTGACTCTGTGCGACCCCATAGACAGTAGCCCATCAGGCTCACCCATCCCTGGGATTCTCCAGGCAAGAACAGTGGAGTGGGTTGCCATTTCCTTCTCTAGTGCGTGAAAGTGAAAAGTCAAAGTGAAGTTGCTCAGTTGTATCCAACTCTTCGTGACCCCATAGACTGCAGCCCACCAGGCTCCTCCGTCCATGGGATTTGTCAGGCAAGAGTACTGGAGTGGGTTGCCATTGCCTTCTCTGAACTGTACATGGAGCACAACATTTCCTGATGCCTCGGGGCTCCTCATTCTTCTTTCCTTCGCCTACGACAGCATTTATGATACAGAATGGTACAGGGGTCTCTTTCCATAGCATTTCTCTATGAGCTACTAGAGGGTGAGTATCATATCTTATTCATTTCTACCATACCTACATTTAACATAGAAGGAACTCCTGTTTTCAAGTGAGTGAATAAATGAAAGTTTGAATCTCGTTCTATAGGTAAAACAGGATTTGAACATCTTGATTGGACTTGATGAAGCATCTTGATTTGCTGTACAAATCTCTTTTCAAGACACAGTACAAAAGAATATAGAAGTCCTTGACATAGCTGAAGTCTGGGGATTTTTATTTGCGGGGTCAGATAAGAACTGGAAATCCCGTAAGTTTTTCTTTTTCTAGTATATGAGCAGTAGGATTAGGTCACAGTAACTGTACCCTGATCTCGAATCTAAACTGGAGAGAATGAGAGGGTGTAGCAATTCCTGAAGAGCTGCAGTGTGCTCTCTGAGATGGTCTTTGCCGTGGGCCTTTCATAATCCCATAAAATAGGAATCAGTGAAAGAGAATTTTGTCGTGGCAGAGACTGAAGGTCATGTGACAGGTCGTGCTCCCCGGACTTTGGTTCACCCATTGATAAAATGAGGATGTTGGCCCAAGACTCTGAAGTGCTCCAGCTTCTAGCCAATTTGGCAGGCTCTCCAGAACATCTTCCATCTAAGTACTTCTTCCTAAGTCTGTCTCGAACAACTTTTATGATTAGCATTTTTTTTTTCCTGGGCACTAGGCTTTCTAGACTATGTACCCATCAGTTTAATTGTTCTTTCCTGATGCCCAAATAAGTGTATTTCCTTGTCTCCCTGAGTCCGTAGACATTTGTTTCCTCTGAGCTCCCTTCTCTCTAGGCTAAATGATCCGTTCCTTCTCTTTTTATAATACTTGGACTCTTTCTTAGGCTGCACATGTCCCACCTGTTCCTTCCATCTTAAAGTGTGGTACCAAGAGTGGGTCCCAAGACTCCAGGAGAAATTAATCTGGTACATTTAAGAGTTGATTTTTCTGTCTTTGTGCAGAAGGACGGGTCAGTTACATCTGCTGAGCTTTCATCCAGAAGCTGAGAGTAATTTGAATTTTAAGATTTGTGTTACTTGAGAGAAGAATCCAAAGTTCTAAGAGGGGAAAAACTGGCATAAGAGGTGGAGAAACATCAAGGATCACTTCAAGGAGTCTTCTTGGATGAGCTCTGTGTCTTGTATTAGTCTTCTATCGCTGCTGTGAAAACAAGCAAACAAACTAATCCATCAGTGGCTTTCAAAACCACACTGTATCATCTCCCAGTTCTCTATGTCTGAAGTCCGGTTTGGCTTGGCTGAGGCTCACTAAAAGTCCAGGGGCCCTGTTTAAGGTCTCACAATGTGGAAATTCAGATGTCAGCACGGCTGTGCTCTTTCTCAGGTATCTAGGCTGAGAAGCCACTTCCAGCCTGATTTAAGTTCCTAAAAAAATGGAGCTACATGTAGTCATAAGACAGAAGTTGCTGGGACTTCCCTGGTGGTCCAGTGGTTAGGACTTTGTGTTTCTACTGTAGAGGGCGCAGGTTTGATCCCTGGTTGGGGAACTTAAGATCCCACAAGCTCTGAGCAGTGTGGCCAGGGTGGGGGAGGGGGAAGAGATGGAAGTTGCTCTTTCTTTATCTGGCTTCTCTTGTGGCTCAGATGGTAAAAGAATCTGCCTGTAATGCGGCAGGCTTGGGTTCGATCCCTGGGTCAGGAAGATTCCCTGGAGAAGGGAATGGCTAGCCACTCCAGTATTCTTGCCTGGAGAATCCCATGGACAGTGGAGCTTGGGCAGCTACAGTCCTCGTTGGCTCCCAGTCTGGGAGGATGGTGGGAAATGAAGTTGAGGGTTCAGGCAAGGGCCCGATTGTGCCTTGCAGATATTTGGATTCTATTCTAAGTTCAGTGGAAAAAAGCAAACACAACCTCATTTGTGTTTGTAGACATCACTCTGGACTCTATTTGGGGAATGAATTGTAGGAACACAAGAGCTAAAGCAGGAACATTAATTCAAGATGACTACAGTGGTCCGGGCAAAAGATCATGGTGTCTAACAGTCCAGTGATGGACTCCCAGCAGCTGATCTCTCAAGCAGGGCAGGTCGAGTTTCGTGGCACCGTTTCAGAACTTCAGGATCAACTTTATTTAGTCTTTGAAGTTAGAGCTCTAAAGAACAGTCAGTACAACTTTGCATTTCAGAGCCAAGTAGGCAAAAAAAAAAAAAAAATTAAACTCCAACCTGGAGTAACTTGTCCACGTTCAGTGAGGAAGTTGGGGCAGAGCTGTGTTTAGAACCTGTGCCTCTTGATTCCTAGCCCACTGCTCCCTTTCCTGCTCTTACAGGCTCAGACTTGCTCCTTGTATTTCACAAGTTCATTGCTTGTGATATGAAATTGCTCATGAAATTCACAGGCTTTTTTTTTTCTTGGCTGACACAAGGAAGACATGATGTTCTTGATGTTGAGGGTTGTGACAGGTAAAATAAAAGTATGGGTCAAAGGGAAAGAGGACCTGTCTGTAGGTATCAGGGAAATTAAGCAAAGCTTCCTAGAAACATGACCATGACTGACTGACTTTGATGCCACTAGGGAAAGGAAGTGAAAGTGTCAGTCACCAGTCGTGTCCGACTCTTCGTGACCCCATGGACTCTGGCTTGCCAGGCTCCTCTGGCCATGGAATTCTCCAGCAAGAATCCCGGAGTGGGTTGCCAGGTCCTTCTCTGGGGGATCTTCCTGACCCAGAGATGGAATGCAGTTTTCCTGCATTGCAGGAAGTTTTTTGCATCTGAGCCACCAAGGAAGCCCAGTAGGATAACTTGGGCAATGTGGAACTGGTCCCTTATGAGGAGCCAAGAATGGACTCCTAGAAGGTCAAAACTTCTTCTATATAGCTGGCAAAATCATAAGGCAAGATGCAGGCTCAAAACCACTGTTTAGTATTATCCTGCTAATGTAGAATTATTAAGAAAATGTGATAAAGTTTGTGTGAAATCAATATATGATAGTGGCCAAAAATAGTCATGACACCTGCTCTTAGTGTAACAATGTGGTTTTGCATAATGCAACCTTCTTTGACTTTAATCTTCACAATCACCTTTGCTAATTCTTAATTGATTTAATCTTACTATGTCTATATAATTCCTTAAAAGTCATATCTGTGTGTATGCATAGGATAAATTCACGTGGTGCTGGTGGTTTAGTTACTAAGCTGTGTCTGACTCTTGCAAAACCCATGAACTGTAGCCCACCAGACTCCTTTGTCCATGGATTCTCCAGGTAAGAATATTGGAGTGGGTTGTCATTCCCTTCTCCAGGGGATCTTCCAAACCCAGGGATCAAACCCAGGTCTCCTGTGTTGCAGGCATATTCTTTACTGTGAGCCACCGGAGGCATCTTATACTCACGCATATCAATTATATTCACACTTATTTCTTCCTTCTGTTGTGAATTCTTGGTTTAGCCTAAAGGGAGTTTTGCCTTGTCTGTATATGCCTATATGAAGTGATAGATTTGCTAGACCCATAGACATCTATTTGCATTAATTAATTTATATGAGAGCTTGGTGTTTTATCTTTTTTTCTCAATGAGTGAACGGGTTGGTACCCTGGTGAATATGGGAAAGAGGGAGACATGGAAAAAGGAGACAGGGAGAAGGCAGAAAAGCAGAGAATGGAAGAACAGAATGGACCACAGGCCCTCTGCTTCCTAATAGCACCATAAGCTAGCTCTGTAAGCAGATCTCTAGGGAAAAGTTGGAGAGGGGAGGGGAATACAGAAGATGGAAAGTAGCACATGATACATCTTTCTCAGATGGGTTCTGGCCCTTTGGAGAGAACTGTTGGTGGCAAGAGCTTAAACAACGTTTCTGTGAACGACTCATGAGACGTAACTCACAGTAAATAAACTAGCTATAACTATATAACAAACCACTTCAAAAGAGTGGTGGCTTTAAATAAACATATGTTATTTTTCACAAGTCTCTCAGTTGATTGGGAAGCTCTTACAATCTTCACGGGACGCAAGTGATCAGTTGCGTGTTTGCAAAGCTACAATAGTCTTAGTGGGCAGACTGCCTCTGCTTCTCACGCCTCCTCCTCTAGCAGTCCGTTCCAGGCGTGTTCTTGCAGGCACTTGCTTACATCAAGTCTGTCGTTATCTTCTGGGTCGAAGTCAGTCACATGGCCCAACCCAGAGTCAGTGGGTTTACCATGAAAGGACACAGATGCAATGAGGAGTGAAAGCTCGGCAGTCAGTCTATTGCATACAAGCAGACTCCCTTCAGGCCTCAGATGATGGAGGCGTGGGGAGCTGAAGAGTGGCGTGTCCGCCTCATCTCTAGCTGGAACACACTTGGCTCTGATGTGAGGTGTACTGTAGACAAAACAGCAGCGCTTGGCAACTCCAGGAGCTCCTCCTACTTATTGCTGAGAAGGTGGTGAAAGCAGGTGATGAGTCAGTTTCTCCAGGAGCAGCACCTCCCTGGTGACCCACCTGGGGCATCCTGTGAAACGAGTGCTTCAGTCTTGGGTGATGTATTCTGAAGGACCCTGGGATACACTGTCCACAGCAGGAACACACTGTTCCCATTCGAGGTCATGAATGCCACGTTAATGGTGAGCAACCATCCCAAGTGACTTTGTGCAGAAGATACCAATGAAGGGACCGGAACAGAGGAACAGGAGTTAACTCACGACTGAGCATAAAGGAAAGTGAAGTCACTCAGTCTTGTCCGACTCTTTGCGACCCCATGGACTGTAGCCTACCAGGCTCCTCTGTGCATTGGATTTTCCAGGCAATAGTACTGGAGTGGATTGCTATTTCCTTCTCTAGCGGCTCTTCCCGACCCAGGAATGGAACCCAGGTCTCCCACATTGTAGACAGACACTTTACCATCTGAGCCACCAGGGAAATCCATAGATATACAGATATATACTGTATATATAGATATATACAGATATATAGATATACTGAGCATATGTTGATACTAAAAATAACTAGAAAGAGACTTCAGCTAGATGCCACAGGGTCCTATAATTATGCAGGTGAAAGCTTGCAAGAGCAAAATTTGGGTGTTCATGATTTAAAAGGTTCATGAAATGCAAAATACATTATAACCTACATTTCCTACCAATTATGATAAGATTTCTCTTTTGGAATTAGGAAGGTTTTAATCTCATCAACTTGACGTGAACACCTAGTGGTTTTTTATTCACAAATTTTTGCAGAAAGAGGCATGGAAGAGTAGGAAAATATTCTACACTGGCATCAGGCAGACCTGAATTAGCATCTTAATTTATTTCACCTCTAAGTGGTGTTGAACACTGGCAAATTGCTTAATCTCTCTATGCCTCTGTTTCTCATCTGTAAAATGGGGGTAGTCATAGCTTTGTTTTGAGGTTAGAGGAAGGATTAACAATAAAGCGTGCAAAATATCTGACACATCACAGGTGTACTAATAAATGTACTTGTTTTCATCATTGAATATTTATTGCATGTCAACTAGAGGCCAGGCATGGTCTTACATGTTATAAATTCAAAACCAGTCAAAGGTCCCAGCACCTCACCTAGGGATTCAGAGAATAAACAAATGAGTAATGATATGTCTGTCTCCCCCTACACAGCAATGTATTTCCTTTCTGGCTGTGCCACGTGGCACTTGGGATCTTGGTTCCCTGACCTTGTATTGAACCTGCGCCCCCTGCATTGGAAGCACAGAGTCTTAACCGCTGGACTGCCTCAGTGTGTTTCTTATGGCCACAGTCGGTGCTGCGTTCCTTTTAGACCTGTTTCTCCAACATGTAGCACAGAGTTTCCTGATGAATGTCTTTTCTGCTGAATTGTCTGATAACTTACAACTATGGTCTTACCATAATTAACATAGTGAAGTGAAAGTCACTTAGTTGTGTCTGACTCTCTGCGACTCCATGGAACAGTCCATGGAATTCTCCAGGCCAGAATACTGGAGTGGGTACCCTTTCCCTTCTCCAGGGGATCTTCCTAACCCAGGGATCAAACCCAGGTCTCCCACATTGCAGGCGGATTCTTTACCAGCTGAGCCACCAGGGAAGCCCTAATTAACATAGACTGTCCCACAAATCAGCTGCTAATACAGTCTGCAAGAGTGATCAAGGGAAAGAATGGGGGTGGGGAAGGAAGAAGAAAGAAAAGAAGTGGGGGGGATGGAAAGCAGGAGGAAGGGAGGAAAGAAAGGAGGAAAAATAAGAGAAACGGAAAGGTCATGCTGATGTGTGGCTGAAGCCAACACAGTATTGTAGAGAAATTACCCTCCATTAAGATAAATAAGTTTTTTAAAAGAGAGAGACTGGTCAACCACTTGTAAAAGAATGAAATTAGATCACTTTCTAACACCATACACAAAAATAAACTCAAAATGGATTAAAGATCTAAACGTAAGACAAGAAACTATAAAACTCCTAGAGGAGAACATAGGCAAAACACTCTCTGACATAAATCACAGCAGGATCCTCTATGATCCACCTCCCAGAATACTGGAAATAAAAGCAAAAATAATCAAATGGGATCTAATTAAAATTAAAAGCTTCTGCACAACAAAGGAAACTATAAACAAGGTGAAAAGACAGCCTTCTGAATGGGAGAAAATAATAGCAAATGAAGCAACTGACAAACAACTAATCTCAAAAATATACAAGCAGCTTATGCAGCTCAACTCCAGAAAAATAAATGACCCAATCAAAAAATGGGCCAAAGAACTAAATAGACATTTCTCCAAAGAAGACATACGGATGGCTAACAAACACATGAAAAGATGCTCAACATCACTCATTATCAGAGAAATGCAAATCAAAACCACAATGAGGTACCATTTCACACCAGTCAGAATGGCTGCGATCCAAAAGTCAACAAGCAATAAATGCTGGAGAGGGTGTGGAGAAAAGGGAACCCTCTTACACTGTTGGTGGGAATGCAAATTAGTACAGCCACTATGGAGAACAGTGTGGAGATTCCTTAAAAAATTGCAAATAGAACTGCCTTATGATCCAGCGATCCCACTGCTGGGCATACACACCGAGGAAACCAGAATTGAAAGAGACACGTGTACCCCAATGTTCATTGCGGCACTGTTTATAATAGCCAGGACATGGAAGAACCTAGATGTCCATCAGCAGATGAATGGATAAGAAAGCTGTGGTACATATACACAATGGAGTATTACTCGGCCATTAAAAAGAATACATTTGAATCAGTTCTAATGAGGTGGATGAAGCTGGAGCTGATTATACAGAGTGAAGTAACCAAGAAAGAAAAACACCAATACAGTATACTTACACATATATAAAGGGAGTTTAGAAAGATGGTAATGATAAACCTGTACACGAGACAGCAAAAGAGACACAGATGTATAGAACAGCCTTTTGGACTCTGTGGGAGAGGGAGAGGGTGGGATGATTTGGGAGAGTGGCAGTGTAACATGTATGATATCATAAGTGAAATGAATCGCCAGTCTAGGTTCGATGCAGGATGCAGGATGCTTGGGACTGATGCACGGGGATAATCCAGAGAGAAGGTGTGGGGCAGGAGGGGGGAGGTGGGGGTCGAGATTGGGAGTTCATGTACACTTGTGGCTGATTCATGTCGATGTATATCAAAACGAATACAGTATTGTAAAGCAAAACAAACTAAAAAATAAAAATTAATTTAAATAAAATAAACTTTGGACAACCAAAAAAAAATAAATAAAAGAGAGAGACTGAAAAGAAACAAAGGGGTATGGAAAAGTTTCCTTTTTTCATCTTTCTGACCAGAGTTCTTGAACACTTGGTCTAGAGAAGTACCACTGCCCACTTCTGATGGGGATGTAGCTACAGGATGGGCAAGCAAGAAGCCATATCAGGCCCTGGGAAAGCAGTGGAGGTAGGGGAGACTGTCCGAGTCTCCAGTTCTCTCTCTTCTCAGGATGAAGTTGCCTTTTTTCCTTCTATTTCTTTGAACCCTCTGATTGACAGCTGACCCCACCCCCACCCCCACCCTCAGGACTCATGTGTGCTCACCTCAGATACCAAGCTCTCCCCAAGTCCTTCTCTCTCAACACCAAGCACAGGGGTGATTTATCTTCTCCCAGCCCCAGCCCTCCAGGGAGCTCCCATCTCCCACTCGCCTCCCTCCCTGCATACCTTCACTGCTCACCACCCAGCCCTTGCCCCCCTCAGCTCTGCTCCTACCCTTCAGTTGTCAAAATGTGCGGAAATGAATTGATTTGGGAAAATATAATTCAAGGGGGGCTGCAGTAAATCAAAACATTCCATTCATTCTGCCCCAGGTTTCAAAGAGAACATGGAGTATTCAAAAAAAAAAAAAAAAAGAGCAAGGTTGGGTGGGGGAAGGAGAATTAGAGGAAGAGGAGGAGATTTGAAACATTGGATTTAGGGTTCATGTATTAGAAATTTTGCCTGTGCACTTCTTGGGGCAATGTCACCGCATGAAATAAATACTGCTTTGAGCTTTCAGTGAAACTATTGCCATATGTTGTGGGGCTGGAAAGTTAGTCGCCCCCTTCTCTGTACCTGCTAACTCCATCCTACCCCCACCCGGCTGATTCATTTAAGACTCTGATTAAATTTGGTGAAATCCATGTCTTTGCCATCACTTCCCTGTATGTTACAGTTGGACTGGAGAGGAGAGGTTTGCTGCCAGCAAGCAGAGAACTGGGGTACCCTCTACTTGCTGGATGCCAAAGGTACAGGAGTTCAGATACTTGCAAGAGTTCTTGCCTGATTGTGTAAGAACACTGGGTAACTCCAGCAAGGTCTGAGACTACCTTGAAAAAGCCAGAAAACAAAATCTCTCCTAGATGGAAGAGTGGAAGTTTTAGGGAGGTGGGTTTCAATAAGAAGGAAAAACAGGAACCTTCGCGGCAATTAGAAATATCTTAAAATAAAGCAGACATCTCTGGGAGGTAGAAGCTTTCTTTAATGTGTCATGTTTAAGCACATGTGTCAAGAAGTCGTGGAGGGAGATTATAAATTGCATGAGGGCTTGACCTAGATCTATGGTTTATAAACTTTTATGGCTGTGGAAACCTTACTGGTTGTTGATTGATGTTTAATCAAACTATACTGGAACCCCCAGCATATACTTAAGAGAAAAAGTAACAATGGATTTTTTTTCAGGGAAATGATTTCATATTTACATGTCTGATTAATAGAAAAATCAAGAAATTTGGAGCTATGCTATGGTGACACAGTATTGATAAAGTCCTGATTGACAGAGATATGCAGATATTTATAACAATGTTAAAAAAACAAAGCTTGCCTCAGGGATTCTGGATATTTTGTAATTAGCTGAGATGACTAGCGATATTACAAACAGAGAACCAAAAGCAGTAAACATGTGTAGAGTCCAAAAAACATGGGAGTTCCATGGCACATCATTTTATAAACAACTGCTTTATATATCTGTGAGCTCTCACTCACCTCTGAAATTGTGCCATCTTAGGAGTTTTGACAATACCGAAGAAAGGAAGATTTTTTATCTATGGGACAGACTGAATGAATCCTATATTTTTTAAAGAGTGTGCAGGAGAGTATGTTCATGGAGCTAAGTCATATTTAGGAAATTACTCCCTCCCAACTGCTTGTGGGAACAGGTAATCTTTTGTAAAACTAAGGCTGAGAAGCAAATTAGTCTAACATAACTGATGGAGGTAGGTTGTGCTGTCAATATGCACTATCGGAGATAAAACAGAACCTCAGGTGCTTCCCTGGCAGTCCAGGGGCTAAGGCTCAGGACTCCCGATGCCGGGGGCCTGGGTTCGATCCCTAGTCGGGGAACTAGATCCCACATGCGATAACTGAAGATCTCACAAGCCACAACAAAGACCCAGCATGCTGCAACCAAGACGTGTTGCAGCCAGACAAACAAACACAACATAATCTCAGTTCTGTTCAGGATCCTCGGAAACAGACCCCGAGGTAAGACTTTGAGTGTAAGGAGTTTATTTGGATGCAATTTGAGGAAATACTAGTTGATGCGTATGTCAAGGAAAGGAAAGAAGCCAGTAAGCAAGTGACCACTGTGCTTGGGCCACTGGGATTATTTTTATACCACCAGGGGACTCTGGGAGTCAGTTTTGAACATGAACCAAAAATTATCCAGTGGTGTCTACCTCACTCATTAGGATGGCTACTTTGAAAACCAAAACAGAAATACATGTTAGAATGCAGAGAAATTGGACACTTTGCTCACTGTTGAGGGAGTGTAAAAAGTGGAAAGTACTATGGTGATTCCTTAAAACATTAAAAATGGAATTACCATCTGATTCAGAAATTGTGCTTCTTTATTTATATCCAAAAGAATGGAAAACAGGGACCCAGATAGTCATCTGTACCTTCCTGATCATAACAGCATTATTCACAATTGTCTACAAGTGGAAGCAATCCAAATGTCCACCTACAGATAAAGGAAACAGGACATATATATGATGAGGCATAATTCAGCCTTTAAAAACGAAGGGAACCCTGCCATTGAGGACAACGTGGATGAACCCGGAGGACATTAAGCTAAGTGAAATACGCCAGACACAGAAAGACACGTCTGTAATGATCTCGTTTATATGTGGGGTTTAAATGGTCAAAACACACAGAAGCAAAGAGTAGAATGCTGGTTACCAGGGGCTGGGGGAGGGGGAAATGGAGAAGTGATGGTCAAAAGGCACAAAATTTCAGTTATATAAGTAATAAGCTCTGGAGACCTACTGTATAGCATAGATCCTGTGGTTAACGATACGGTGTGTACTCCTAACATTTCTAAGAGGGTAGATTTTATGTTACATTTTATCAACATAAGAACAATAATAATATAATAATAATGATCATATGGAAGGAAACTTTGGGGGGAGATGGTTGTGTTTTTCTTCTTTTATTTATTTTTTTCTTGTGGCAAAAGTCACATAATTGTGATGCTTATGCTTATGGCTTTGATGGCTGTGATGGTTTCGTGGCTGTATATTTATCCCCAAACTCAATGAGTTGTATACACTAAATTTGTACAACTTTTACATGTCAATCATCCCTCAATAAAAGTTTTTTTAAAAAACTAGTTAAGTAGTCTTCCCTGCTAGCTCAGTTGGTAAAGAATCTGCCTGCAATGCAGGAGACCACAGTTCAATTCCTGGGTCGGGAAGATCCACTGGAGAAGGGAAAGGCTACCCACTCCAGTGTTCTGGGCTGGAGAATTCCAGAGTCAGACATGAGTGAGCGACTTTCACTTCCCTATGTAGTCTTAGGACCAACTTCATACTTCTCTGAGCCTTGGTGCTTTCATCTATAAAATTGGTATGATAGTACCTACAGTAGGTACTTGTCATGTGGTCTGCCATTGATATAAACTTGTTCCCAACCTTAAGGACTTCACTGTAAGCCTAGAGGGAAGTAGGGAAGCCGATATGGAGATGTGAATCCTCTTAGGTGTCCTGGTGTGGAGGGCTTCACCTGGTTCTGGCTGATGGGATGCTCCAGCCTTGAAGTTTGGAGGTTGAGTGAATGGCTAAGATGTGAAGGAATGAGAGAGAAAGCATGCTCAGGTGAGGCAGAGATGTCTAGGAGAGAGTCTGCATCCATAGTGGGTGCAGGCTCGCAGAGGACTGTATGGCTGCTGCTCAGAAATCGTCTGATGCTTGAGACAAACAGAGGGCACTTGTTGCTGATCTAAGTCCTGCATCCTAGAGTTCTTGTGGGGATCAAATGAAATTAGTTATGTGAGGCATGCTGTATAGCTTCTGGCAGGGACTCACAACGGTTTCTTTCCCTCCTTGACCAAGCAGAAACACTTCAGAACTGCACACTCTGATTGCTGAGTTCAGGCTGTTGACTTTTTCTCCATCTTGTGTCTATCCATCTTGCCTTCTTTCTCATGTATACTTCACGTACTCTCCCAGGAAAACAAAAAGGTGAATGCTCACAGATTTGATTCTATTCAGAAGGAGGCACAGAACAATGACTGTTTAGTTTGGCTGTAGCTTAGTGACATCATCTATCACAAGGGACTTTGCTCTTTTTTTCCTTTAGTTTCTTGCCAGTAGATACATCTTTTTTTTTTTTTCCCCAATGAAATTCTATATAGAACTCCAGTATATGAATTAAAAGTTCTTGCTTCTTTGAATGTGCTTCGCAATATATTTTTCCCTTGTCAAGAAAGACTTTCTGTTTTGCATAATAATAATTAGTGACCTGTCTTATCCCACTTCCTTGGTTCTTCATCAGATAGACGCATCTGTATCACTATTCTCATCTTCACACTTCAGTTCAGTTCCATCACTCAGTTGTGTCTGACTCTCTGTGACCCCATGGACTGCAGCACGCTAGGCCTCCCTGTCCATCACCAACTCCTGGAGTTTACTCAAACTCATGGCCATTGAGTCAGTGATGCCATCCAACCATCTCATCCTCGGTTGTCCTCTTCTCCTCCAGCCCTCAATCTTTCCCAGCATCAGTCTTTTCAAATGTCAGTTCTTCACATCAGGTGGCCAAAGTATTGGAGTTTAAGCTTCAGTATCAGTCCTTCCAATGAATATTCAGGACTGATTTCCTTTAGGATGGACTAGTTGGATCTCCTTGCAGTCCAAGAGACTCTCAATAGTCTTCTCCAACACCACACTTCAAAAGCATCAATTCTTCAGGGCTCAGCTTTCTTTACAGTCCAACTCATATCCATACATGACTACTGGAAAAACCACAGCTTTGACTAGACGGACATTTGTCAGCAAAATAATGTCTCTGCTTTTAGTATGCTGTCTAGGTTGGTCATAACTTTTCTTCCAAAGAGCAAGCATTTTTAATTTCATTGCTGCAGTCACCATCTGCAGTGATTTGGGAGCCCTCCAAAATAAAGTCTGTCATTGTTTCCATTGTTTCCTCATCTATTTTCCATGAAGTGATGGGACTGGATGCCATGATCTTAGTTTTCTGAATGTTGAGTTTCAAGCCAACTTTTTCACTTTCTTATTTTACTCTCATCAAGAGGCTCTTTAGTTCTTCTTCGCTTTCTGCCATCAGGGTGATATAATCTGCATATCTTAGATTATTGATATTTCTCCCAGCAATCTTGATTCCAGCTTGTGCTTTCTCCAGTCCAGCATTTCTCATGATGTACTACTCTGCATGTAAATTAAATAAGCAGGGTGACAATATACAGCCTTGACATACTCCTTTCCCAATTTGGAACCAGTCTGTTGTTCCATGTCCAGTTCTAACTGTTGCTTCCTGATCTGCACACAGATTTCTAAGAGGCAGGTCAGGTGGTCTGGTATTCCCCTTTCTTTGAGAATTTTCCACAATTTGTTGTGATCCACACAGTCAAGGCTTTGGCATAGTCAATAAAGCAGAAATAGATGTTTTTCTGGAACTCTCTTGCTTTTTTGATGATCCAGCAGATGTTGGCAATTTGATCTCTGGTTCCTCTGCCTTTTCTAAATCCAGCTTGAACATCTGGAACTTCATGATTCACGTACTGCTGAAGCCTGGCTTGGAGAATTTTGAGCATTACTTTGCTAGCATGTGCTGCTGCTGCTAAGTAGCTTCAGTTGTGTCTGACTCTGTGTGACACCAGAGATGGCAGCCCACCAGGCTCCCCTATCCCTGGGGTTTTCCAGGCAAGAACACTGGAGTGGGTTGCCATTTCCTTCTCCAATGCGTGAAAGTGAAGTTGCTCAGTCATGTCTGACTCTTCGCAACCCCATGGACTGCAGCCCACCAGGCTCCTCCATCCATGGGATTTTCTAGGCAAGAGTACTGGAGTGAGGTGCCATTCCCTTCTCCTGCTAGCGTGTGAGATGAGTGTAATTGTGCAGTACTGTAACATTATATATAATACCTAGTTGGCATTCAGTGAAGATTTATCAAAGGCAGAGGTTCACTACTGACAGGGAGCAGCGCTCTTACCGTTAGTTTAGTTATCGGTACATTTTAATCCAAAAAGCACAAAAACTTTATGACAGCTGGGCACAGGGACTAGGGAACTGCTGAGATTAAAGGAAGACAGTAGTTTGTGGTCTGAGAGAAGAAGGAAATAACAGTATTTTTATTTATTTCTCTAATGGTGAATGATGCTGAACATCTTCTTATGTGCTTATTTGCCTCTATATATTCAGTTTGGTAGGGCAACTGAGTGAATTTTTTGTCATCTTCTAATAGAATGGCTTGTTTTCTTGTCTTCATGTTTAAAGTATTTTTTGTATATTCTGGGCACAAATTCCTTGTTAGATGGTTGATTTGAAAATATTGTCTCCTAGTTTATGGCCTATCTTTCATCTCTTAATAGTGTCTTTAAAATTTTTAATTTTTATGAAGTCTAAATTTAGCTTATTTTTTTCTTGTATGGAATATGCTTTTGGAATCACACTTTAGAATTCTTCCCTTGACTTAGGTAACAGAGATTTCCCCTTATATATTCTTTTCAGAGATTTATAGTTGCATTTAGATTTATGATCCGAGTTAATTTTTGTGTAAGATGTGAGGTTTGCTTCAAGACTCCTTCCTCCCTCCCTTCCTCCTTTCCTTGCTGTACCAAATCGTTCCAGAACCATTTGTTGAAAAGGATATATTTTCTCTAAAATTGTTCCACTTGTTTCCAAAAGAAGTAGAGCATATTTGCTTTAATCAATTTCTAGTTTCTCTATTCTGTTCTATTGATCAGTATGGCTATCCATCCATCAGCACTACAATTCATAAGGTAACCATAAATGAAGTTTCAAAATCAAGTAATGTAATTCCTCCAACTAGATTCTTTTTTTTTTTTTTTTAAATCATTTTAGCTATTCGAGTTACCTGGGCTTTTCACATAAATTTTGGAATCAGCTTGACTGTATCTCCAAAAATCTTCACAAGATTTGATAGGAATTGCATTCAGCATAGATCAATTTGGGATGTACTGACATTTTTACTTTGTGGAGTTTTTCAGTCTATGAATAGAGTATGTTTCTCCATTGAAGGCATTAAAAATTTTTTATTTTACAAGAGTTTTTAGATTCCAGCTGTGTATTAGAAGACATCCTGTGCATGGTTTGTTAGATTTATACCTGAACTATTAAAATAATATTATGTTTTTAATTTGGGCTTCTAATTACTCATTGCTAGACTATTCAGTTCAGTTCAGTTGCTCAGTCGTGTCTGACACTTTGCGACCCCATGAATCGCAGCAGGCCAGGCCTCCCTGTCCATCACCAACTCCCGGAGTTCACTGAGACTCATGCCCATCGAGTCAGTGATGCCATCCAGCCATCTCATCCTCGGTCGTCCCCTTCTCCTCCTGCTCCCAGTCCCTCCCAGCATCAGAGTCTTTTCCAATGAGTCAACTCTTCGCATGAGGTGGCCAAAGTACCAGAGCTTCAGCTTCAGCATCAGTCCTTCCAAAGAAATCCCAGGGCTGANCTGAGTGAACTCTGGGAGTTGGTGATGGACAGGGAGGCCTGGCGTGCTGCGATTCATGGGGTCGCAAAGAGTTGGACATAACTGAACGACTGAACTGAACTGAACTGAATTATATTGATTAAACTCACTGGAGGAACTAGTTAATCTTGTCTACTCAGAACAAAACAGTCATCCCTACTTTCAGTCAGTGTAAACTGAGTTGAGGCTGATCCTGCCCTGGCTCTAGGGAAAGAAATCTGCCCAAGGCCAGAAAGATTAACTGATTCAAGCATTAACTTGAACTAAAACCTAAACTGGGCCAGATGAGTAAACCCCAGGCCCCATGAGATTTGCTTTGAGACAAGAGATGCCCTTGCTCTGGGGAGATTGCTAAACTGGCAAGGTATATAAACTTGGAGCTCATGGTGACCCTTTTGCCTTGGTGCAAGGAAAAATCAAAAGTAATGAGACAAATTCCTAGTGACAGGGTTATGCCTGAAGTCTGAGCTACTTCTGGATTTAGAGTTATATAAATGAACTGTTGTAGCAGTCTGAGCACAGGTTGGAAAAGAATTTCCAACACACAGCAGTTCAGAAGGGAGTGAGTTTATTAAGAAAAAAGAGCAGAGATAAAGTGTGTTCTGCAAGAGCATCAGGCTGACCTCCTGATAGACCGGGGAGAGTCAACAGGTTTTGTGGGTTAGTAGCCAATTTTTATTGGAGAAGGCAATGGCATCCTACTCCAGTACTCTTGGTTAGAAAATCCCATGGATGGAGGAGCCTGGTGGGCTACAGTCCATGGGGTCACACAGAGTCGGACACGACTGAGTGACTTCACTTTTACTTTTCACTTTCATGCATTAGAGAAGGAAATGGCAACCCATTCCAGTGTTCTTGCCTGGAGAATCCCAGGGATGGGGGAACCTGGTGGGCTGCTGTCTATGGGGTCACACAGAGTCAGACCCGACTGAAGTGACTTAGCAGCAGTAGCAGCAGCAGCCAATTTTTATAGCCTCAAGACAAAGAAAATTCCTGCTAGAAGGTGGCATTGGGCGATTGGTTAGGGTACTATAGGTTTAGCACCCGGGTGGGCATTGTTTGCCTAACATGGGTAAGGAAGCCTGTCGTTGATGATCAGGGTAGCTTTGGCAATGGTTACAAAGGGGCTCAGTCAGCTTTGGGGTGACTTGGTTCTGGTTTCCACTTCTATGGCCTTGGTACACAGGCCTCACACCTGTGGCCTTGGGGCAGGACTCAACATGAACAAATTCCTTTTTTTAAGTCTGTTGGTTCGGCTCTGTCTTTTGCACTGGAATGAGTGAAGAATTTCAGTATCACTGTACTGATACATGGCTCAATCAGAAATTAAACCCAGATTTCCCACTCTGATCCCTTTACAAACAGTACTGGGGTTTGATTTAATCTATTGCTACCTCCAAAGAACTGGAACAAACTGGAACAAGATTTAGCCACAGAAGGTAATTTAGCCATAGAAGCTGACCCAGAATCATACCTGAAGTCAAAACTTTGTACGGAAATAATTTAGTAAGGACATGCCACTAACAAGAGAAGGGGAACCCAGGGCAGAATAGAAGAAGCCGAACAAGGGAGAGACTTTGGGCAAAGCCCCAGTCTCAACCTGATTTCTTAGGGACTCAGAAGTATAAATTGTTGTCAGTGGCTAAGTTGTGTCTGACTCTTTGTGACCCATGGACTGCAGTATGCCAGACTTCCCTGGCCTATACTATCTCCTGGAATCTGATCCAATTCATGCCCATTGAGTTGGTGATGCTATCTAACCATCTAATCCTCTGGTTTCCCCTTCTCCTTTTGCCTTCAATCTTTCCCAGTACCAGAGTCTTTTTCACAGAGTCAGAAGTGTAAATTTCACTGTGGTTTGTCCAGCTGGGCTTCTAAATTAGGTTCCAGTCACCCTCTGGCAAATAGGTCACCTCAAGAGGAGGGAACATATATTCTGAAGAACTTCCTCTCTCTGCATATGTTGGAGACAGAACTCTGGGAACCCAGGACCACCCTCTGAAAGGCTACTATAGGAAGTAAATCTAATTAGAAGAGCTTTTCCTGATTATTTGCAATGATCAGCTTCTCTGGAATAGGATCCTAGTTCAGTCAAAACTATAAGATGGTCTCAGTAAGTCTATGTGAAGTTGAAGCACAACTTGTTTCCTTGTCATCTTGTAACATTCCCTAATCCAAGGACAAGAGCTTCTCCAAGTCAATGACTTTCTCATATTTATTTTGGTACCAGAGATCATTTCCCCCCTCACAAAGCTTGGATCCCACCAAATACACTTAACTTTATTCAGCATGAATTTTTTTCACATTTACAGTAGGGAAAATAATAGAGCCATGAAAATTATATTAAAACTACATGATAAAATGCATTATCACAATACCTCATGCTAAACTATTTGCATGTTGTAGAAAATATAGGCTGGATTTAGTCCTTGAAAAAAATTCCTGTGTTGGAGCCCTAATCCTCAGTATCTCAAAATATGGCTTTACTTGGAGGCAGATTCTTTAAAGAGGCAATTAAGTTAAAATGAGGCCCCTTAGGCTTATCCCTAACTGAATCTGACTGGTGTCCTTATAAGGAGAGAGACACGAGGGATGCTGGTTTGCAGAAGAAATACTATGAGAGGACACAGTAAAAATTTATCCAACTCCAAGCCAAGAACAGAGGCCTCAGAAGAAATATGGTGGGACATTTTGATCTTGGAAGCCTAGCCTCCAGTAAGGTGAGAAAACAAACCTATGTTGTTGACACATTCAGGTCTGTGCTACTTTAACAGAAGCCCTGGCAAACTGATTCACATGTATGTCAAAGGTGTCCCTTCCTTAGTTTCTTGTTCCACTAATCCATCATTCCTATGTGTGTATAAGTAGAGGGCTGTATCATGAAAAAAAAAAAAAAAAAGATGTGTCTTCCTCACAGAGTTTTGGGCCTACAGAATTGAGCTTTCCAAAACGAATTCTAGAAGAGAATAAAATAGTTATTTTTTCCCCCCAGGAGAAAATTTTAAATAGACTCATATTCTACATTCCTTGACACAAATAACAGCATGAGGAAATTATTCCCTGGAACCATGATAATGTAAACATGAGGATCAGATGGAATAAAATCAAGACCTGGAGTCCGTGTTCATTTATGTTCAGAGCATTAGTAAAGGATGGGATAAGAGTAAAGATGAAATCTCCCTTTGGTCTCTAGGGTTTAATTTTGGTTCACCAACTCTATAAAAGCCACTTAGGAACACCAAGTACTTAATAGAACCTAAACAATCTCTCCTCATCTAGTCTATAATTCTGAAAAATGAATCTAGAAAACCAAAGCTGTAAATCTCTTTATAGCTGCCTTGGTGGCTCAGACAATAAAGGATCTGCCTGTAATGCAGGAGACCTAGGTTCGATCCCTGGGTTGGGAGATTCCCCTGGAGAAAGAAATGGCAACACTCTCCAATATTCTTAACTGGAGAATCCTATGGGTAGAGGAGCCTGGAGAGCTACAGCCCATAGGGTCACAAAGACCGACTAACACTTTCACTTTCCAAAGGAAACAATTTCAGAAATAATTTTGATTGGAAAATCAGGCCCAATAAATAAACTCAGAGATGCAGTAAAGCCTTTCAAGATGGAAATAGAAAAATAACTTAAATGATTAGCAGAGAAGGCAGAAATATATGCCTTTCTTTTTATTTTTTTTAAATTAATTTTTATTTTTTAGTTTGTTTTGCTTTACAATACTGTATTCGTTTTGCTATACATTGACATGAATCAGCCACGAGTGTACATGAATTCCCAATCCCGACCCCCACCTCCCCCCTCCCACCCCTATGTCCTTCTTTTTAAAAATCCTACTGAATGTTCCTGAAGTAAAGAGAATGCCGATTATTATACACAAAGCCTGTTCATATATGTGTATATGTATATATATATGTATATATATTATATAAAATCCCATTCAAACTTCACAGTAACACAGGATAAACAGAAAAGATAAGATCTGAGAAGTCATCAAGTATTAAGTGAAGAAACAAAAATTGAATTTTATAGAATTTCTTATATATGGGAATTTGATGTAGCATTTAAAAGATAAAGGCAAATTCAGTTCAGTTCAGTTCAGTCACTCAGTCATGTCCAACTCTTTGGGACCCCATTGACCACAGTACGCTAGGTCTACCTGTCCATCATCAACTCCCAGAGTTTACCTAAACTTATGTCCACTGAGTCAGTGATGCCATCCAACCATCTCATCCTCTGTTGTCCCCTTCTCCTCCTGCCCTCAATCTTTCCCAGCATCAGGGTCTTTTCAAATGAGTCAGCTCTTCACATCAGGTGGCAAAAATATTGAAATTTCAGCTTCAGCATCAATCCTTCCAATGAACACTCAGGACTGATTTCCTTTAGGATGGATTGGTTGGATCTCCTTGCAGTCCAAGGGACTCTTAAGAGTCTTCTCCAACACCTCAGCTCAAAAACATCAATTCTTTGGTGCTCAGCTTTCTTTACAGTCCAACTCTTACATCCATGCATGACTACTGGAAAAACCATAGCCTTGACTATATAGACCTTCAATCAAGTAGACAATTTAATGCACTTTTTTATCAAAAATATTTTCATTGTTCAACAGAAATTTAAGTTGTATTCTTCATAATTCATGGATAATAATTAAATATAAGAAGCCAAAGGCAGGAATAAAATCAGGTTTCCTAAATATTGATCATTCTGTATAACATTCTAGGATAAAGAGAGCTGGAGCCACACTTTGTAGCCATATGATCTGGTTTTGTAATAAGTTCGCACAGCAGTTCTTTCTTGCCATTGTTCAGTCAGGAAAATCCAGCTGTCTACAAATGGATGAGGGTCTATATGAGTTAGAGGTTGGCATGGAAACAAAGACCACATCAGCTGTGAGGTCTTTGGCTGTGCCAACTTGGCTGGGCCACAGTCACCAGTCATTCAAACAGTAATCTAGGTGTGGCTGTGAAGTTATTGTGGATGAAGGTAGCTTCCCTGGTGGCTCAGATGGTAAAGAATCCACCTGCAATGTGGGACACATAGGTTCAATCCCTGGGTTGGGAAGATACCTTGGAGGAGGGCATGGCAACCCTTCCAGTATTTTTGCCTGGAGAATCCTCATGGACAGAGGAGCCTGGAGGGCTACAGTCCATGGGTTCTCAAAGAGTTGGACATGACTGAGCAACTAAACACACAGCACCATAATCAGCTGACCTTGAGAAACAGGTTAAATCTGGGTAAACCAGATTCAACCTGTTGAAAGATTTTAAACAAAGAGCTGAGGCTTTCTTGATGAAAAAGAAACCTGGGCTGTTGACGGTAATTTCAGCCCATGTACAAGGGTTCTTGCCTGCCATTCCTGACATCATGCCCTGTGGACTTCAGACTTGCCCAGGCAGCATCCCTATTCATGTAAACCAATTCCTTATTATATATATATAATATCTTCTGAAGTCTCTTCCTCTTTAGTTGAACCTTGACTCATATGCCAGTTATTTGAACAACAAGCAGCTAATGTAAATAACTGGGTAAAAGTTAGTAACTAGGTAATAAAGGGTAAAAAGAGAACTCTGAAGTATGAACTGGCAAAGGAAGGAAGCAGTTGGCACTTCTAGTGCTCAGAACACAAAAGACACAGAGAGGTTGGAGTTATGACAGTTCAGCAATTTGGAGGAGAGAGCCTATGGCCTGGGACAGCACTCTGAGGAGAATGAGAGAGCTGACGTGCTGTGCCTCTGGGCAGGCACAGTGAGGCAGACTTGGAGAATGGAGGAAAACTACAAATTCACTATGCATGTGTGCTAAGGTGCTTCAGTCATGTCTGACTCTTTGTGATCCCATGGACTGTATCCTGCCAGGCTTCTCTGTCCATGGGATTCTCCAGACAAGAATACTGGAGTGGGTTGCCATGCTCTCCTCCCAGGGATCTTTCCAACCCAGGAATTATACTGGCGTCTCTTGTGTCTCATCCATTGGCAGATGAGTTTGTTACTACTAGCCCTGCTTGGGAAGCCCACAGATTCACTATAACTGCTGCTTTAGGACAGTGCAGCTAGTGCCAGGATGAAGAATCAAGGCCAGGGCAATGTCAGGGGAAGCACAGACAGGAAGCATGCCGACAAGTAGGAAGCAGGCAGGAGAGGCATGTCTGCTGTTTCTCCTGCAGCTCTCCAGGCTCATTCAAGGGTTCTCTGTTGTTGGACATTAATAACGATTGAGTTGACAAAGCAAAACTGTGGTTTGCAGCTAATGCAAACATTCAGAAAGATAAAGATGAACAAGATTCATGTTGATTACAGTTCTGTCAATCAAGAAGGCTTGATTTAACATGCTCATCTGTTCCAGAGGGAGTTTTGGCATGAGAGAAAATGGCTCAATAACTGGAACAGCATTTTCATATTGTTCAGAATAAATACACATATGAAAAAGGTGTAGTCTCCCAAAGAAGAACCAAAAAAGTATATGACAGGGCATAACTCTAGCATACCTCTACTTAAGTCTTCTATGAAATACAGCTAAATCAAAATTACCTTATTGAGAAGGGGATAAATTCTGCCTTACCCTTCTTGAGTTCTTAGGATGGGACTGAAAATAAAATTTACCCAAGATAGGCTAACAGGAGAAAAGTAAACAAATTTTAATTGGTGCAAACAGAGGTCTCATAGCAATGGGACCTTTAGCCTATATATATATTCATCTGTGTGTGTATATATATATATATATATATATATACACACACACACACATTTCTGAGAAATTGAGAGGACAAAGAAATCTAGGCTTTGGGCACTGGACCAGTGGAAAAATCTGAACAGTTTGGGCTTGGTATAGAAAATTAAGGAGGTAATATAACATATTTTATTTATAAAGCTTCTTGCCCCCCAATTCTGTCTCTGGCAGCAAAGATGTCCTTCTACCTCTAGCTGCAGAGAGTGTACCTGTCACATGGGACATTTCTCTCCTGCTTATTGAGGGGCAGTGAGGAGGGTCAAAGTGCCCCTCTGACATCAGCCATTTCTTAGATGACTTTAATTCCAAATAATCCATATGCCATTGAGTCATACTTTGGAGCAGCCTGCCCTGGATCATAACAATCTACTGCCATATTTTATTTAAAACAAATACAGCCATTTAAACATCTTCTGCTTAAAACCTCACTTCATATTCAAGACTCGGTAAACTGATTTTCAACCCTATCAGACCACTTACAAGTCAGCCATAATCACAGTGACTGCCAAAACAGTTTTTAAAATACTCAACCGAACTAATTATATTCTTTGAATTAGGTCAGAAGTGGGGACAGAGTAGGAGGAGTAAATGCTGTCTACTTAGGAGTTATGCAGAATTCCAACTGTGAGTAAAAAATACTGGTAAGAATTTAAAGGAACATGATACATGGTGGCTGTTAAAAAGTAAGGGATGGTAAGACTTAGAAACCAGCTCAGCATAGAGAGTGCGGAAAAGAAGGAAACCTGAATCACCTTGGTGATGTTTTGTTTTGTTTTGAGCAAAAGCAATAGCAAAAGCAGCAACAGGTCATTCATCTGGCTCACAGCTGTTGCCTGCAGAAACACCCCCACATGCCTTCTGCTCTCACCTGAGAAAGCAACCTGGTTTCTCGAAAATGCCTCGCACTTTCATGTACCTATAACTTTTCACTGGTTCTACCTTCTGCCTGGAATGCCTCTCTTTCCTTATCTTTCCATGAACGACTTACTTAAACTTTCAGGATTAATTCAAACTTCTCCTTCTCTGTAATATCTCCTCTCTCCCAGGTTTGCAGCATTCAGATAATTCACAATTCACACTTACTTTACATAAATTATGTCCCTTGGAGCTGTGCAACTTGGCAGCCTTCCTCTGACCTCCTCAGGCACGTCTGGGTAGGATATGTTATCCATCTATCTGTTAATATCTATCCTATCAAAATCTCTCTCTCTATCTATCATCATTAGTTCCCTAGGACTTCTATAAAAAAAAAAATCACAGGCTGAGTGGCCTAGGCAACAGAAATTTATATCCTCATAGTCTTGGAGGCTGTGAAACAAATTCAAGGTCCTGCTGGAGTTGGTTTCTGGTGAGATCTCTCTTCCTGGCTAGTAGACGGCTACCTTCTTGCTCTTTGCTCACAAGGCCTCTTCTCTGTGCATTCATGGGGGAGAGAGGAGAGAGAGATCTCTGGTGTCCCCTCTTCTTCTCATAAGGACACAAGTCCCATTGAATTATGTCCCTACCCTTGTGACCTCATTTAACCTTAATTACCTCCTTAGAGGCCCTATCCCCAAACACAGTCACATTAGAATCTAGGGCTTCAATATGTGAATTTTGGAGGAATACCAATCATTCTATATCACTATTTATGAATATTGCAGCATTTACTATTTCATATTCTTATTCTCACATCTGTATGTCTCATGTCTCTTTCTTATATCCACTGAGCTCATTTCTTTAAGGTAAAAGACCATATTCTATGTCTCCTTCTTGTCCATTAAAGATGGCCACAAATACTTCTACTCTGAGATGGGATTTATTTATTCCCCCTTTTGGATTTTGACAGGATCTGCAACTATTTGGACCAATGTGTTAGAGAAGTAAAATTGCTTCAGGTTCCAGATCTAAGCCTTAAGAAACTAGCAGCCTCCACTTTCTGTCTTTTATAAGACTTGCTTTTGTAGCCAAGCCCCCATAATATGAAGGAGCCCAGGGAGTGCCATGAAAGAACCTGCATAGTGAGAAATCAAGGCTGACTATGCTCTCCGCTCACAGGCAGTGCCAACTTGCCAGCCACATAAACCATCATCTTGGAAGTGATCCCTCCAGTTCAGCTGCTGCAGTGGAGAGGGGAGACATATTGCCCTTGAAAAATCCTGGTGAAATTACACATTTATCAGTAAAATATTTTGTTCTTGTAAAATATATGATCACTAATTCAAGCCACTAAATTTTCGGATGGCTTGCTACCAATCGACAGCCCTCTGTCCTTTCTGCTCCTGTTCTCTGTGCTTACCACAGTGTCTGAAGCATTCTAAAGTTAACATTTAGTATATGAGTAAACCATGTATAATCATATATAAAGAAAAGCCTCAGGCAAGGTGAGATGAAGGTTAAAGACATGCTTGATGTGTATTTTTTCAGGCTTGAACTTCTTACCAGATGGAAAATAAGCCACATAGACCATTAACATAGATTAGACCAACTGACACAAAAAATTGAACCAACAAAATGTCACAATGTACTAAAAAGGAAAATCAAGACTGTTTGAGTAATGCATACTTTAGAAATTTTTAGTTTGCAAGCACTAGAAGACCTAACTCAAACTAGCTCAAATGACATAGAAAATGTATTGAATAATATAAAGGGTGGGCTTCTAGATGGTCATGGTCTAGGGACTCAGCAGTGTAACTCAATGCCTAGTTTCTCCAAATTTCTCTTGACTTTCTAGTATGTCTGCTTAAGCCTAAATCTGCACTCCTTCTAGTTACAAGAACAGTCAGAATGCAGAGGAATTTTATGCTTCCTTTCTAATTTTCAGGAGGAAAAGAGAATCTCCACCAAAGAATAATGAAACTACTTTCCCAGAAACCCTCATCAGACATCTGCTAGCCTCTCAGACATGTCAGTCTTTATGACCAAAGAGATTGAAAGTGCTAGTTGGTTGGAGTCAATCAGGAACCACTTTGAGAGGAGGGCTATGGATTCTGAGTATTCATCCAAGACAAGGGTACTACTGCCAGTAAAAAGGAGGATGGGTGTTGGTTAGTCAAAACCCCCAAGAAATACCTACTGTGGATGCAACATTAGCGACAGACTTCAAAGACTAGGTGGCTTCTCTGGTGGCTCACACAGCAAAGAATCCACCTGCAATGGAGGAGACCCGGGTTCAGTCCCTGAGTCAGGAAGACCCCCTGGAAAAGGGGATGGCTACTCACTCCAGTATTCTTGCCTGGAAAATTCCATGGAAAAGAGAATCCTGACAGGCTACCGTCCATGGAGTTGCAAGGACTCGGACATGTCTGACCAACTAACACTTTCACTTTCATTTGAAGAATAGATATGTATGAGAGAGGAGGTTACTGGTGACAGGTATAACATAACTAGAGCTCAGTTTCAGGAAAATACAGTGAATATGAAGGAAACATCAAATAGTCTAATTTTATAGGAGGAACAAAGGGATATTGGGACTTAGATTTATTTGTGGCTTTTATATATCCTTGGGAGAAGGCAATGGCACCCACTCCAGTACTCTTGCCTGGAAAATCCCATGGAGGAAAGAGCCCGGTGGGCTGCAGTCCATGGGGTAGCGAAGAGTCAGACATGACTGAGCAACTTCATTTTCACTTTTCACTTTCATGTATTGCAGAAGGAAATGGCAACCCAGTCCAGTGTTCTTGCCTGAAGAATCCCAGGGATGGAGCCTGGTGGGCTGCCATCTATGGAGTCACAAAGAGTCAGACATGACTAAACCAATTTAGCAGTAGCAGCAGCAGCAGATATCCTTGAGTCCCTTACAAAGTTGAAAAAAAAAAATACTGGGTTTATAGATACATGGGTATCCTTCTGGGAAGAGTCCACAGATTGTTAAATATATTAGTAACAAAGAACAAAACAAAACTAAAAGTAGCAGTGACTAGAACAGAGCAACATGGTAAAAAGTTTTGGATGCTAATGTCGAAGTTCTTGAATGTCAGGGTACAATGTTCATTTTTAATTAAAAGTATAGCACAGGTCCTTTAGAAAGCAGATTGAAGAAATTTCCTGATTTGGGAGGAAAATGATAGATTCAGCATTAAATATATAGATTTTAAGATGATGGTAGACAGTGACTAAATAGAATGTGGAACTGAAGCCTGGAATAATCAGTGAAGTCACACTTGTGGAAGTTTAGAGACAGAAGCCATCATACCCATCACCACTGGCCTGTAGCTATCAAAGCAACAGATTTCAGCATATTCTTTCACTGTAGCTCATGTTACTGTTTCAGTGTTCAATTCCTGAGCTCTCAGCGAAACTTCTTTCATCTAATGAGAGCAGTGTTCAGGGAAATGAAACTGGCTTAGCAGAATTCATTTTTCATTAGCAGTGTTTCCTTCATAGAAATTAAAGTTTAATTCCATACTGCATTAAAAAATGATACAGTAGCAGTGAATCAACAGGCTTCTCCCACGAGATTCTTGGCTCTTCAACATGCAAGCTGTCTCCTGATAATACCTATTAATTTTGTTAGTGTATGGTTTAGGAAATACCTTTTAATTTTTATTTTTGGGGGAGGGGGACACTCCATGTTTTCTTTCTAATTAGCAGTTAATTAAGATTTAAATTCTATTCAACCATTGCTCAGTAGCTTTGTACAACAATAAATATGTCTGTTGGATAGGCTGTAATACAGAGAAACCGCTAGCACAGGGTAGAGTTGGAGAAGAAAAGGAATAATATCATATACTACTTAGTGACATTAAATTACAATCATTCAGGTGAAACTGGATATAATTGTACATAATAAGCAGAGCTTATTACTCTCCATTAGACATTTAGGATTTGTCTTTCAATGGTAATTAGCGTAAGTAAGTAATTTCAGAGTGTTCACTAATGAATAATGATGTATTATGAGTATTTGCAGAATGACATAACTTGGAAGGAAAAAGAAGTAGCAGTTTATTGAATAAACAAAATACACTAAATAGAACAAATACAGAAATTGTAAAAGTTAGTTTCATTAAGCACTATTTGAATATTATCCCAATGCCCAAATTTCACTAGCCCCATTCTTCATTTTAATATATCCTTATAATATTATATTTTATCCTTGCAACAGAAAAGAGATTTAAAATCTATGTTGCACAGAAAATATTATAATCTTGATACGCATTGCCTTCCAGAAATGCCTATGAATTCTCACATACTTTTTGTAGAGTCGAGATTATCTCCCATGCTATTGATATTCTAAATTATAGTATCTAAGATTCATCTTTCTCTTTACTAGCATCTATCTTCTAATGAAAATTTTTCTGTAGAAGGTGTATTTGGTGGTTTTATAAAGCTATTTTCTCTCAATTTTTTTCTCTATCATTGTGTTTTTCTTTCAGATGATCTTAGGATGGCAGCAATACTTTGAACCATGGCTTACAATGTGTATCATTTGTATAGCAATCTTATTAACAAGAAAACTATACCAAGTAAAAATAATGACAAGACCATCAATCAAATTGTGAAATTATTGAGACAGCTGCCCAAATAAGAATAGTAGAAATTTAGGGTGTTGTATGAGGCTGTGGCTAGCCTTGTAAGAACTGACTCTATATTACACAGTAGATTTTCTATTTCTAAGAAGAGTACATTATTTTAGACTGCATTTGGTTTCAATCGGTATTGGTTTCTTCTTCTTCTTCTTCTTTTTTTTTTTTTTTTTTTTTTTGGATCTCCAGACACAGTCACAAATGTGGAATCTAGCTTAAGTGTTTCTAATGTTTTAGAAGATAAGTCTACCAATATCAGCCACAAATGCTATGTACCAAGATCAGATAATAACGAAAGAAGGAGATTTTTTTACAGGATGAATAAACAGGCTTTAAAATTCCATTTATAACTAAGCTTAAAAACTGATACGGATTTCCATCTGTAAGCTAGCTTTTGCTTTGTAAGGCTCATTAAAGTAACGATTTCTAAATGTCTATAGACAGACCTATTTTTTCCCACACAAGGTTTTCCATTAGTCTGCAGCAAAATAAATCAAATATAAGTAATGCAATACCATTATTATATAATTAAATTTATTTCATTCTAAAGAAAGTTTTTTTCCTTCAAATGTATGTCTGTTATTGGTATTAAAATGATTTTGTGTTAGGGAATATCTGGAGAAGGAAATGGCAACTCACTCCAGTATTCTTGCGGAGACATCCCATGGACAGAGGAGCCTGGTGGGCTACAGTCCATGGGGTCGCAGAGTCAGACAGAACTTAGTGACCAAACAGCACAATTATGAAATATCAATCAAGAGGTATGGGTTCTTTTGTTTGTGTTTCTGATTATGTATTTTAATGATAAAAATTCACAACCAGACATTTATACTCAAAAATGGGAAATCAAAAAACACCTGGAGTAACAGGCAAACTTGGCCTTAGAATATGGAATGAAGCAGGGCAAAGGCTAATAGAGTTTTGCCAAGAGAATGCACTGATCATAGCAAACATCCTCTTCCAACAACACAAGAGAAGACTCTACACATGGACATCACCAGATGGTCAACACCAAAATCAGGTTGATTATATTCTTGCAGCCAAAGATGGAAAAGCTCTATACAGTCAGCAAAAATAAGACCAGGAGGTGACTATGGCTCAGATCATGAACTCCTTATTGCCAAATTCAGACTGAAATTGAAGAAAGTAGGGAAAACCACTAGATCATTCAGGTATGACCTAAATCAAATCCCTTATGATTATACAGGGGAAGTGAGAAATAGATTTAAGGGTCTAGATCTGATAGATAGAGTGCCTGATGAACTATGGAATGAGGTTCGTGACATTGTACAGGAGACAGGGATCAAGACCATCCCCATGGAAAAGAAATGAAAAAAAGCAAAATGACTGTCTGAGGAGGTTTTACAAATAGCTGTGAAAAGAACAGAAGTGAAAAGCAAAGGAGAAAAGGAATGCAGAGTTCCAAAGAATAGCAAGAAGAGATAAGACAGCCTTCTTCAGTGATCAATGCAAAGAAATAGAAGAAAAGAACAGAATGGAGAAGACTAGAGATCTCTTCAAGAAAATTAGAGACACCAAGGGAACATTTCATGCAAAGATGGGCTCAATAAAGGACAGAAATGGAATAGACCTAACAGAAGTAGAAGATATTAAGAAGAAGTGGTAAGAATACACAGGAGAATCGTACAAAAAAGATCTTCATGACCCAGATAATCATGATGGTGTGATCACTCACCTTGAGCCAGACATCCTGGAATGTGAAGTCAAGTGGGCCTTAGAAAGCATCACTACGAACAAATCTAGTGGAGGTGATGGAATTCCAGTTGAGCTATTCCGAATCCAGAAAGACGATGCTGTGAAAGTGCTGCACTCAATATGCCAGTACTTGTGGAAAACTCAGCAGTGGCCACAGGACTCGAAAAGGTCAGTTTTCATTTCAATCCCAAAGAAAGGCAATGTCAAAGAATCCTCAAACTACCACACAATTGCACTCATCTCACACGCTAGTAAAGTAATGCTCAAAATTCTCCAAACCAGGCTTCAGCAATACGTGAACTGTGAACTTCCAGATATTCAAGCTGATTTTAGAAAAGGTAAGGAACCAGAGATCAAATTGCCAACATCCTCTGGATCATGGAAAAAGCAAGCGAATTCCAGAAAAACATCTATTTCTGCTTTCTTGACTATGCCAAAGCCTTTGACTGTGTGGATCACAAGAAACTGTGGAAGATTCTGAAAGAGATGGGAATACCAGACCACCTGACCTGCCTCTTGAGAAATCTGTATGCAGGTCAGGAAGCAACAGTTAGAACTGGACATGGAACAACAGACTGGTTCCAAATAGGAAAAGGAGTACGTCAAGGCTGTATATTGTCACCCTGCTTATTTAACTTACATGCAGAGTACATCATGAGAAATGCTGGGCTGGAAGAAGCATGAGCTAGAAGAAGCATGAGCTGGAATCATGATTGCCAGGAGAAATATCAATAACCTCAGATATGCAGATGACACCATCCTTATGGCAGAAAGTGAAGAGGAACTAAAAAGCCTCTGGATTAAAATCAAAGAGGAGAGTGAAAAAGTTGGCTTAAAGCTCAACATTCAGAAAACTATGATCATGGCATCTGGCCTCATCACTTCATGAGAAATAGATGGGGAAACAGTGGAAATAGTGTCAGACTTTATTTTTTAGGGCTCCAAAATCACTGCAGATGGTGACTGCAGCCATGAAATTAAAAGACTCCTTGGAAGGAAAGTTATGACCAACCTAGATAGCATATACAAAAGCAGAGACATTACTTTGCCAAGAAAAGTCAGTCTAGTCAAGGCTATGGTTTTTCCAGTAGTCATGTATGGATGCGAGTGTTGGACTGTGAAGAAAGCTGAACACCAAAGAATTGATGCTTGTGAACTGTGGTGTTGGAGAAGACTCTTGAGAGTCCCTTGGAGTGCAAGAAGATACTACCAGTCCATCCTAAAGGAGATCAGTCCTGGGTGTTCATTGGAAGGACTGATGCTGAAGCTGAAACTCCAATACTTTGGCCACCTCATGTGAAGAGTTGAGTTATTTTAAAAGACCCTGATGCTGGGAGGAATTGGGGGCAGGAGGAGAAGGGGGTGACAGAGGATGAGATGGCTGGATGGTATCACTGACTCTATGGACATGAGGTTTGAGTAAACTCCGGGAGTTGGTGATGGACAGGGAGGCCTGGTGTGCTGCGATTCATGGGGTCGCAAAGAGTTGGACATGACTGAGCGGCTGAACTGAACTGAACTGAATGATTGATTATATTTGAAATTGTACTTATCTATGGAATCTTACTGTTTGGAAGCTGCTTAGCATAGAGATCCCTAACAAGCCTTTTGATATCAGTAGGTCTCCTTGCTCTCCTGAAGGACAGCCCCTTTTCAGTGAGTTCAGACAAACACTCTATGATCATACAGAGTCTTGCGGGACAAGTTGCCTCCCTCTAGGCACTGAAGTAGGGGAGATAGATGAGCCCTGGGCTGAAGAGCTGGAGTTTGTCCTGTGTGGACACATACTCCAAGTTGAGGAGGAGGAGCTAGCCCTATCCAGAAAAGAGATCACATGTTTCTCCTTCTAGAGGTCAAGAATAACTTCCCGACTATACATGCCCAGAAAGGTCCTAGGAGATCAAAAAGGGGACTGTTGTCAGAGGCCTTTTGCCAGAATCCAAATTGGTTAAGAGATGCACACGCACCATAGGAGGACTCTGAGATATACCAAACACAGACTCAGAACCAGGCAAAGCATGATTGGCCAGAGGAACCTGGGAAGAAACGCCCCATATAAGTGATTCAGACTACCACAAGGGTGTGGTTCCGTTTCTGAGCCCACCCGTGTGTATATGCACATGGACTCTTTTTCCCTCCTTATAAACACTCGTTTCTTTCTGTTTCATTTCTACAAAGTTGAAGGGCCCACTGGTCCCTGGTAGTCTAGGGACTGGATTTCAGAGTTCTTACTGCTGTAACCTGACTTCAAACTCTGGGCAGGAACTGAAACTCTGCCTCAAGCTGCTGCAGGCCAAGACCGCTCAAGATCAGCATCACACCTGGAATTCTAGCATGAGCCATCAGAAGGGTGGCTTATCACCCAGGGTGGCAGACCAATGCCAATGTGGGAGTTAACTTTGGCCAGAAAGAGGGGTTGGAGAAGGCAGTGGCACCCCACTCCAGTACTCTTACCTGGAAAATCGCATGGATGGAGGCGCCTGGTAGGCTGCAGTCCATGGGGTCACGAAGAGTCAGACACAACTGAACGACTTCATTTTCACTTTCACTTTCATGCATTGGAGAAGGAAATGGCAACCCACTCCAGTGTTCTTGCCTGGAGACTCCCAGGGATGGGGGCGCCTGGTGGGCTGCCGTCTATGGGGTCACACAGAGTCGGACATGACTGAAGTGACTTAGCAGTAGCAGTAGCAGAAAGAGGGATGGGAGAAGAAATCTACTTCTCTCCTTATGCATGGACAAAATTTCCTTAATCTTTATATACCATTTACAGAAAAACATAATAATACTTAGAAAGCTCTTGTGATTTGCTTATTGTCTCCTAGTTAGGGACAGACCCAAAATTCACCAATCAAAAATCTCTGATTTCTGAATGCCATGTGACTTCAGCTTTTAAGAAAATGATCTATTTGGGAAAGATTTGGGGTTTCTCTGCCAAGGCATACAGATTGCAAACAATTCATAACAATATAAATATTATTTGTGAAATAGAACCCTGATATGTTATTTTGAGAAACCATCCTTGGTTTACCTATGCACTGAAATGTTTTACATTTATTTGCAGCTTGTTATTCTACTAGAGATAAACAGAACCTAGTCTCTCTACTTAGTTCCACATGATTAAATGACTCTGTCAGTTCACAGCCATTTTTAAATTAAGGAAATGCATGCTCCCCTTCGGCTATGCATCTCAACACTGAGAAAAGTCATTTAATTGAATAAGGCAAGATTACACCCCACAACCAGGAGATTTGACATTTTTCTAAGGATGTTGTGTTCTGCAGTTTTATGACTAACAAACCTGTGCTGACTTTCCCAAAAGAGAGGATGCAGACAGCTTGCAAGTTTTTATGAACAAGAAAACAATTGGAAATAAAAGGATTATGTGGAATATCTTAAAGCCACCCCCTCACCTTTGAAATCATATCAATGCTGCGAAACAGAGTATTATGTGAACCATACCTGTCAAGAGGCTTAAATCTGAAAGCTGATTTAGAACAAGATTTTGATCTATTCATTTTACTTCCCAGTGCTTTCTTCAATACCTTTGGCTTTCTTTCTCTTGCAAACATTCCAGGGGCTATTGATTCATGTTTTTAAGGTATCCAGATTGTTATTACATAGTGGACATATTGCACCTCATATCTAAAAGGCTCTCATAGAAATCATTGCTAGTCTCAACAAAACTTACCTGTCTAGAGATTATATTGGCTGTGAAATAAAGTGAAAATCATGTCCGAATTTTTGCGACCCCATGGACTACACCGTCAGTCAATTCAATCACTCAGTCATGTCCAACTCTTTGCAACCCTATGGACTGCAGCACACCAGGTTTCCCTATCCTTCACCAACTCCTGGAGCTTGCTCAGACTCATGTCCATCGAGTTGGTGATGCCATCCAACCATCTCATCCTCTGTCGTCCCCTGCTCCTCCCACTTTCAATCTTTCCCAGCATCAGGGTCTTTGCAAATGAGTCAGTTCTTCGCATAAGGTTGCCAAAGGATTGGAGTTTCAGCTACAAAATCAAACCTTCCAATGAACATTCGTGACTGATTTCCTTTAGGGTAGACTGGTTGGATCTCCTTGCTGTGCAGGTGACTTTCAAGAGTCTTCTCCAACACCACAGTTCAAAAGCATCAGTTCTTCAGTACTAAGCTTTCTTTATCCCTGGAGAAGGACATGACTACTGGAAAACCCATAGCTTTGACTAGACAGAACTTTGTTGGCAAAGTAATGTCTCTGCTTTTTAATATGCTGTCTATCTTGGTCATAGATTTTTTTCCAAGGAGCAAGCATCTTTTAATTTCATGGCTGTAGAGAAATTTCATTCCACAGTGATTTTGGAGCCCCCCCAAAATAAAGTCTGACAGTGTTTCTATTTTTACCCATCTATTTGCTATGAAGTGATGGGACCAGATGCAATGATCTTAGTTGTCTGAATGTTGAGTTTTAAGCCAACTTTTTCAGCCAACTTCTTCTTTCACTTTCATCAAGAGGTTATTTAGTTTTTCTTCACTTTCTGCCATAAGGGTGGTGTCATCTGCATGTCTGAGGTTATTGATATTTCTCCCGGCAGCCTTGATTCCAGCTGTGCTTCATCCAGTCAAGCATTTATCAAGATGTACTCTGCATATAAATTAAATAAGCAGGGTGACAAGATATAGCCTTGATGTACTACTCCTTTTCCTATTTGGAACCAGTCTGTTGTTCCATGTCCACTTCTAACTGTTGCTTCCTGACCTGTATACAGATTTCTCAAGAGGCAGGTCAGATGGTCTGGTATTCCCATCTCTTTAATAATTTTCCACAGTCTTTGGCATAGTCTTTCTGGAACTCTCTTGCTTTTTCTATAATCCAATGGATTTTGGCAATTTGATCTTCTGACCTGTATACAGATTTCTCAAGAGGCAGGTCAGATGGTCTGGTATTCCCATCTCTTTAATAATTTTCCACAGTCTTTGGCATAGTCTTTCTGGAACTCTCTTGCTTTTTCTATAATCCAATGGATTTTGGCAATTTGATCTCTGGTTCCTCTGCCGTTTCTAAATCCAGCTTGAACATCTGGAATTTCATGGTTTACATACTGTTGAAGCCTCACTTGGAGAATGTTGAGCATTACTTTGCTAACGTGTGCTGCTGCTGCTGCTGCTGCTAAGTCACTTCAGTCATGTGCAGCCCCATAGATGGCAGCCCACCAGGCTCCCCCATCCCTGGCAAGGGATGGGGGAGATTCTCCATCAAGAATTCTCCAGGCAAGAACACTGGAGTGGGTTGCCATTTCCTTCTCCATTGCATGAAAGTCAAAAGTGAAAGTGAAGTTGCTCAGTCGTGTCCAACTCAGTGACCCCATGGACTGCAGCCTATCAGGCTCCTCCATCCATGAGATTTTCCAGGCAAGAGTACTGGAGTGAGATGAATGCAATTGTGCAGTAGTTTGTACATTCTTTGGCATTGCCTTTCTTTGGGATTGGACTGAAAACTTATCTTTTCTNGGGAATCACTGCCGGGCTCGCAACCTGCTGGTCTCAATCACCATTCATTTTTCCTCCCTGCCATGTGCCTCCAAGACTCGCCACAGATTCGGCAGTGAGAGTGCTTCCCGGCGTTTGGAAACTTCTCTCCTTTTGAAACTCTTTTCCCAGGACAGGACTACCTTCCCCGGACGGAGCTCCCTCCCCACCTCCTTTGTTTCTCTTTTCGTCTTCTGTGTTTTTTCTACCTGTTTTTGAAGACAATATTCTGCTTTTCTAGATGCCTTATGTCCTCTGCTCACATTCAGAAGCTGCCCTGTTGAATTTACCCAGCATTGAGATGTTCTTTTGATGAATTTGTGCGGGAGAAAGTGGTCTCTCCATCCTATTCCTCTGCCATCTTCTATTTTTTTAATATAAATTTATTTATTTTAATTGGAGGTTAATTATTTTACAATATTGTATTGGTTTTGCCCTACATCAGCATGAATCTGCCACAGGTATACACGTGTTCCCCATCCTGAACCCCCACCCTCTTCCCTCCCTGTACCATCCCTCTGTTTATATAGGAAATTAATTGATTTTTTATGTGAATTTTGTGTCCTACAGACTGGCTATATTTACTTTTAGTTTCAAGATATTTTTGTTGATTCTTCAGAATGCAATCATATCATCTGTGAACAAGGATAGTTTTATTTCTTTTTTTTCTGATCTCTATAGTTTCTCTTTTATGACATTCAGCATGTTGTTGAATAGAAGTAGTCAGAAAGGACCTTCTTGCTTTGTTCCTGTCTTTGGGGTCAGAAGGTCAAGTCTCTCTCATTAGTATTTCTTTAGCTATAGAGTTTTTGTAGAAGTTCTGAAGTCAAGGAAGTTTCCTTCTATTTCTAGCTTTCTGAGAATTTTATAATAAAAGAATACTGGAATTTTTCAAACAGTAGATGTTGTTGTTGTTTACATTGATCAATACAGTCATTTGTTTCTTCTTCTTTATTCTGTTGATGAACTGGATCACTTTTATTAATTTTCAAATAACAGCCGGAATTGATCCCAATGGGTATGGTGTAAAACTTATTGTACTCATTTTTATGTTTAATTTGCCAATACATAGTTGAATTTTAGGAGGTTTTAAGATAGCAAAAACCCACATAATATTACATAACAAGCCATTTATATATATATATTACTTTTGCTAATTATGTTACTGAAAAACTATCTTCAATTATTGCTTTTATTTACCTAGGAGAGCCATGTAGTTTTGTGACAATTATAGTTGTAATGTTTTTAAACATTTTGATTTTTCAAACTTTCATTTTAAGAATAGTTATCATTGGCATATAGATTTTTGTCTACTATAAATATTCATATATCTGATTTACTCTTTATTTTTGATATTATAGGCTTAATATTAATAACCAGATGACATACTTTTTACCTTACATATCACTTTTTAACTAGATCTATTCACATTTTATTTTTTCCTAAGAAGTAATGTTAAAGGTTAAGGAACATTTTATGGTATGTATAGAATATACATGTATGAAGATAATTTCATTTCTATCCTTTGTAATTGTACATAAAATGAATATTTTTCTATTTTGGTTTGAATGTAGACAATATTTAGAGATTATGTTTTAGAAACATGCAGTCTCTATTATGGAGTTTCCCTGGTGGCTCAGTGGTAAAGAACCCACTTGCCAATGCATAAGACATGAGTTTGATCACTGATCCAGGAAGATCCCCTGGAGAAAGAAATGGAAACCCATTCCTTTGCCTAGAAATTCCCATGGACAGAGGAGCCTGGTTGGCTATAGTCCATTGGTTGCCAAGAGTTGGATATGACCTAGTGACTGAAGAGCAACAATCTCTTATTATATTTTTAGAACATACCTTTCATAATAGTCAATATAAAGTATTTAGTATATCATGACTTTTCTTATGTTTTTATATGTTAAGTGCTGAGAACCATTCATATGCAGTTTTGCTAGATAAATGATACTTGCACTATGCAATCCAATCTAACTCTTTATTTTTCAATGGAAAAAACACTCAAAAGTCAGAATTATACAGTTATTATAGGATATATTTGAAAGTATAGAAATAAATCAAATAAGCAATGTTCTCTGGCTTCATGCTTGTTGTCACTATTGCTGGACTTCCTTCTTTTTAAGGCTGAATAATTATAGGAGTCACATTTTCTGTATGCATTCATCCATCCATGAATTTTTAGTTTGATTCCACATCTTGGCTATTACAACTAAGGCTACAATGAATATAAAAGTGTACTAATTATTTCAAGATTTGCATTTCAGTTCTTGTAATAAACACTCAGAAGTAGGATTGTTGGATCATATCATATATATTTTTTAATTTTTGAGGAATCTCCATGTTGTTTTCCATAGTGACATTACCATGATAACTTTCCACCAGTAGTGTACAAGAATTCCAACTGCTCCACATTTTCACCAACATCTGATATCTTGCTTATCAGGATTTTTTAAAATAAGATTATTCTAATGGGTATGAGGTGACATCTCATTGTGATGTTGATTTCCATTTTCTTGATGAATAGTGATATTGAGCATATTTTTATATACCTGTTGACTATTTGTTTGAACATTCTTTGGCATTGCCCTTCTTTGAGACTGGAATGAAAACTGACCTTTTCCAATCCTGTGGCCTGCTAAGTTTTCCAAATTTGCTGACATAGCACCATCTTTTAGAATTTGAACTATCTCAACTGGGGATTCCATCACCTCCACTAGCTTTGTTCATAGTGATGCTTCCTAAGTCTCACCTGATTTCAAATTCCAGGATGTCTGGCTCTAGGTGAGTAATCACCCCATTGTGGTTATCTGGACCATGAAGATCTTTTTTGTATAGTTCTTCTGTGTATTCTTGCCACCTCTTCTTAATATCTTCTGCTTCTGTTAGGTCCACACCATTTATGTTCTTTATTGAGCCCATTTTTGCATGAATGTTCCCTTGGTATCTCTAATTTTCTTGAAGAGATCTCTAGTCTTCTTCTATTGTTTTCCTCTATTTTTTTGCATTGATCAGTGAAGAAGTCTTTCTTATCTCTCCTTGTTATTCTTTGTAACTGCATTCAAATGGATATATCTTTCTTTTTCTCCTTTGCCTTTAGATTCTCTTCTTTTCTCAGCTTTTAAGGCCTCCTCAGAAAAACATTTTGCATTTTTTGCATTTACCCCCCTTATGGCAGAAAATGAAGAGGATCTAAAGAGCCTCTTGATGAAAGTGAAAGAGGAGGGTGAAAAAGCTGTCTTAAAACTCAACATTCAGAAAACAAAATCATGGCAGCTGGTCCCATCACTTCATGCAGATAGATGGGGAAATAATGGAAACAGTGACAGACTTTATTTTCCTGGCCTCCAAAATCACTGCAGATGTTGAATGCAGCCGTGAAATTAAAAGATACTTACTCCTTGGAGAAGGCAATGGCACCCCACTCCAGTACTCTTGCTTGGAAAATCCCATGGACAGAGGAGCCTGGTAGGCTGCAGTCCATGGGATCACGAAGAGTCAGACATGACTGAGCAACTTCACTTCACTTACTCTGAAGAAAAGCTATTACCAACCTAGCATGTTAAGACTTAGAGACATTACTTTGCTGGCAAATGTCTGTCTCGTCAAAGCTATGGTTTTTCCAGTAGTCATGTGAGAGTTGGACTGTAATGAAAGCAGAGCACTGAAGAATTGATGCTTTTGGACTGCAAGGAGATCCAACCTAATGGAAATCAGTCATGAATATTCATTGGAAAGACTGATGCTGAAACTGAAACTCCAATACTTTGGCCACCTGATCCAAAGAACTGACTCTCTGGAAAAGACCCTGATGCTGGGAAAGATTGAAAGCAGGAGGAGAAGGGGACAGTAGAAGATGAAACGGTTGGATGGCATCACCAACTTAATGGACATGAGTTTGAGCATGCTCTGGAAGTTGGTGATGGACAGAGAAGCCTGGTGTGCTGCAGTCCATGGGGTCACAAAGAGTTGGATACTATTGAGCAACTGAACTGAACTGACTCTTTATATTCTTGGAGAAATGGATATTCTAGTGTTTTATGCATTTTTAAAGAAACTAAATGCATAATTGAGAACATTCTAAATGTCTGCTGTGTGCCAAAGATAGGAATAACAGAAATCTTCATCAAGAGGGCATTGGTTAAAAACATTTTAAAAAAGGAGATCATAGAGAATTGTCCTTTGGAGCTTGTTGGAATTGTTCTGTATTAGAGTAAAATGGCTAATTCTTTACCTCTTCTCCATCATTGAAAATGGACCATCTCAGGTGTGAACTTGGGGCAGGTTAGCCCTTTGAAGCTGAGATGTACCTTGAAGGGACTGACATTGACAACACTGAAGGTCATACACTGATGAGACTTCCAGAAGTTGAGCATAGATTTTTTTTTCTTGCATTTCCATGTCCATCAAAGTTTACCTGTGATGCTTACATCTATTACCTTATATGCCTTAATGAAGAAGCTCCTCCAGGAACCACATGGGCATCTATTCCCAGAGAAGGAAAGGCCTAGTGAGAAGAACTTCAGATTCTGTTGCCTCAGCTTGCCCTGGGACGTAACTGATGTTTATGTTTTTCATTGTCTACTTTCATTCTAAATTTTCTCAGCCTCAGCTGATCACGATGTGGGTCTTGTTGTCATACCTGGAGCGGGTAAATCATATTTTATTACTGAGGCTTCTGAGTCACTGGTCACCATTGTGTGTCTCATCTGAGATTACTGCTGTTTTTAAGGTATTATTAGAATTGGATAAGGGAGCAAACAAATGGGGAAACAATGGAAACAGTGATAGACTTAATTTCTTTAGGCTCCAAAATCACTGCAGATGGTGACTGCAACCATGAAATTAAAAGACGCTTGCTACTTGGAAGAAAAGTTATAACCAACCTAGACAGCATATTAAAAAACAGAATTACTTTGTCAACAAAGGTCTGTCTAGTCCAGGCTATGTTTTTTCCAGTAGTCATGTATGGATGTGAGAGATGGACCATAAAGAAATCTGAGCACCAAAGAATTAATGCTTTTGAACCATGGTGTTGGAGAAGACTCTTGAGAGTCCCTTGGACTGCGAGGAGATCCAACCAGCCCATCCTAAAGGAAATCAGTCATGAACATTCATTGGAAGGACTGATGCTAAAGCTGAAACTCTAATACTTTGGCCACCTGAGGGAAGAAATGACTCATTTGAAAAGATCCTGGTGATGGGAAAGATTCAAGGTGGGAGGAGAAGGGGATGACTGGATGACATGGTTGGATGGCATCACCGACTCAATGGACATGAGTTTGAGTAAACTCTTGGAGTCAGTGATGGACAGGAATGCCTGGCATGCTGCAGTCCATGGGGTCGAAAATATTCAGACATGACTGAGTGACTGAACTGAACTGAAGGGTGTACTGAGCAGTATTACCAGCTATTTCTTCCTGTGCCCATTGGTTAACAGCAATGCAATCCTAGTTCCCCTTTCAAAAATAGGAAATACAAATTTCCCAAGGGAGTCTTTGGGAGTAGTAATAAGTGGGATTACACCTGCTCTTGGCATCAGTTCAGTTCAGTTCAGTCGCTCAGTCTTGTCTGACTCTTTGCGACCCCATGAATTGCAGCACGCCAGTCCTCCTTGCCCATCACCAACTCTTGGAGTTCAGTATCATATATACTTCCAACTGGTGATTCAATACTAAATAAGGAACTTTGATTCAACTATTAACTGCAAATTGTCAGTAGATTACACATAACCTCTATCAGTCCTTCCTGTGAATGCAGTATGATACAGTCAGTGGATCTCATGATCCTTAGCTGGTCTTACACCCCCTAGTTCTGATGCTTTTTCCTGTGGGATTACATGCTGATGGAGCAAACACTCTGTAGGACCCTGGGTGGTTGTGCTGACTAAGGTCTGGAATAAAGCAGGTAAACCTTTATCTGGGATATGTATCTACTTTAGTCAAAATGCATGAGTTGTTTTAAAAAAGATAAGCAACTGTGGCTGGCCGATGGCATGCCTTTCTCTGGAACACTAGGGGCTCATGAGGTTATTTTCCCACTGAGACCGTTCATGAATGTAGCACTTTTGTACAAATACGACTAGGTCCTTTCATTTTCTTGAACATCGTAGGGTCTGCCAGGTTGTGTGGCCCAAACAGCAGGGCTATTGTGGAATAGCCTGCGCTACTTGTGGATGCTCTTCAGCTCATGTATCCCCTCTAAATTAAAACTCTTTGTGTTATTTATCATAAGTCCCTAAGTTCCTCGCATACAGATTGTGCCTTTTCTGGGATTTGAAGAAACCTCCAACATTGTCCTTCTTTCTTTGTGGCAGGAGATGTAAATGACAATCATTTTTCTTAAGATGGGATGTTCTTGATTGCTAGGTCCCTAAATTTTACTGATGTGACTGGCCTCTGATCATTCTTCCTAATGATGTTGCAAGTTTAGTAGATCTTTGCTGTTCTTTTTCCTTTGAGTTCTTTGTTTTCTACTAACTATCTCCACAATTTGCTGAAGCCTGGTCTGCTAGGTAAATGAGGATATCTTAATACTTTTTATCCAGTCTAGCTACTAAGTGTCATGAAGCACATAAGTTGTTCAGTCCTTTATCATCAGAGAAATGCATATCAAAACCACAATGAGTTACCATTTCATACCTGTTAGAATAGCTCTCATTAAAACACACACACACTTGTACACATGTGTAAAACCACAAAATAACAAGTGTTGGCAAGGACATGGAAAAAATCAAACGCTATTGCATTGCTGGTGGTGATGTAAAATAGTGTAGCCCCTGTGGAAAATAGTTTGCAATCCCTCAAAAACCAAATAAACAGAATTATTGTATGACCCATCATTATACTTCTGAATATATACCCAGGCAAAAGAAAAGACTTTAACAGATATTTGTACACTTATGTTCATGAGAGTATTATTCACAATAGCCAAATTGTGGAAACTATCCAACTGTCCACTGATTAAGAGATGAATATATACATGTATACAAGGGACTATTATTCAAAAAGAATTATTCAAAAAGAATCAGATTCTGATTAATGCTATAATATGGATGGATCTTGAAGGCATTATGCTAAGTGAAATAAACTAGTCACTAAAGAAAAAAAATATTGAATGAATCCACTTAAATAAGGTATGTAAAGTAGTCAAATTCATAGAAACAGAAATTATAATGGTGGTTTCCAGTGGTTGGGGGAGGGTGGAAAAGGGGTTTATTATTTAATAGGTATAGAGATCCAAACTGGGAAGATGAGAAAGTTCTGGGCATGGATGCTAGTGATCGTTGCACAACCATGTAAATATAGTTAATTCCACCAATTTGTCCACTTAAATATGGTTAATTTTATGCTATGTATAGTTTCACTTCTTGTTTGCATACTCAGTTGTTTCCAACTCTCTGTGACCCTACGGACTGTAGCCTACCTGGCTCCTCTGTCCATGACATTTCCCAGGCAAGAATACTGGAGTGGGTTGCCACTTCCTCCTCCAGGGGATCTTCCTGACCTAGAGATCAAATCCATGTTTCCTACATTGGCAGGCAGATTCTTAGTTTACTAATGTGTGTGTGTATATAAAATTTACTATATATGCTATATAGTTTACTAATATATATTATATATTTGTCCATTTTCCAAAAATAAAACATATATAAATATTTTGTGTTCCTTCATCTCAAATGATACCATGTAATATTGCATGCTCTCAACATTTTGTGAACTACATACCAATTCATTAAATAATAATCTCATAACTTAATAAATATCAATAAAATATTCATTCAGAATTGTATAAAATATTTTTTCACTAAAGCATAGTGTCATTAATATTTGAGGTTGATTAATAATCCTTCCCCAAATAGTAATAATATTTTCTCACATTCTCTACAGTTTCTGGACTAATTATAGCACATCAATATTGATTTTCAAGACATCTAAGTATCTTCTCTGTCTTTATATCAGTCACTTCCTGCTGTCGTATTACTTATTTACTTCAATATTTTGTTATAACAGAGGGTAAACTCCATGAGGGAGAGATTTGTCCATTTTATTCACTCAAGTAATCTCATCCCACTCTCTGTAAGGGTGCTGAAAATATTATAGAGTTCCTAATAAAGTGGTCAAACAGTAATAAATGTAATTTTCTTACTCTTGATTTCAAGTGATTATATTACTAGATACTATTCACTGGATGCTATTCACCTATTAGGGCTTCCCTGATAGCTCGGTTAGTAAGAATCCACCTACAGTGCAGAAGATCCCGGTTTGATTCCTGGGTTGGGAAGATGCCCTGGAGAAAGGAAAATTCTACCCACTCCAGTATTCTGGCCTAGAGAATTCCATGGACTGTATAGGTCATGGGGTTGAAAAGAGTCAGACATTACTGAATGACTTTCACTCACTCATTTATTCACCTGTTAAGTAAAATGTGTTATGAATTTTAACCCAATACATGTAAGCAATTGCAATTACTAGATGTATTTATGAATTTTGAGATTTAAAGTGCAATTTTTTTGTTTGGTTTTGCAGTGAGGCTTATGGGATCTTAGTTCCCCAACCAGAGATCAAACCCAAGCCCTTATCAGTGAAAGTGCAGAATCCTAACCACTGGACCACAGGGAATTAGCAATATATTTATTTAAAACAAATTTAAACTAATATTTTTTGTTTGTATTCATGTGTTACTGACTATCCCCAGTTTCTGTATGCTCTCTTGGATTATTTTCAGAAATTCTGTGTTTGTAGCCAGACACTATTCAGAAATCTGAATAAATTGTTCTTTGGGAATATGAAGTTATGGTAGCATTTCAATTGTATTTGTTTTCTGTTTGTCTATTTGTTTCTGTCTATGGTGATTCTATTGGATAATATTGTTACTTCTCTTGAAAAAAATCTCTAGTACTATATGTGAATTGAATTGGATATCTGGATAGTCATGTAACTAGATGGAAACATTGGTGTGCAAATTTTCTTTATGTTCTCAGTCCTGCCATGTCATGAGTCTGTGTCTAATTCATATTTACCTCATCTGTAATTATAAAAGATCCAATTTTCAATGAGGTGAATGGATAAATATAGTAAACAGCTATTATATAGGAAACATTGTATCAAAGTTTTTCTTTATTACTGAATATATGTTATTAGCTCCTAATATTCTGGTCCTGTAGAATAGCAGGAACTATAAGAACCAACAGTGTTCATCTCCGAGCCTTGTGTGTACTCTGTGGAACAAATTCTTTAAAACAACAGAAGCAATTCAAATACCTACCAATTATTTTTCAACAATCAGGAGTTAGTGTTAGGTTTATTCATTCATTTTATTTCATGTATAGCTTACTACTATTACTACTAAGTCACTTCAGTCGTGTCCGACTCTGTGTGACCCCATAGAGGGCAGCCCATCAGGCTTTCCCATCCCTGGGATTCTCCAGGCAAGAACACTGGAGTGGGTTGCCATTTCCTTCTCCAATGCATGAAAGTGAAGAGTGAAAAGGAAGTCGCTCAGTCGTGTCCGACTCTTACCGACCCCATGGACTGCAGCCGACCAGGCTCCTCCGTCCATGGGATTTTCCAGGCAAGAGTACTGGAGTGGGGTGCCATTGCCTTCTCCGCAATGTTAATAATTTATAAATCATCCTTCTATTATTTGTTAAACTTATAAGTAATCCAGTTGTTATAAACTATTTTATTGTTGTCTTAGATTATTTAAATTCTAATATGAAGACTTGGCTAAATCACAAACAGCATAGTTGTTTTCTCTAGTCAGAGACTTGCAAACATTTATTCTCACAAAAGTATACTACTTGTCACCAAAGAAGTTAGATGCATGGATAGAGATTTCTCAGGGTAAAACTTTCACTGTAACTGACAAAAAAAGGAAATGTGCTTGCCCAGTTGAAGGCTGGTTAATAGTGTTATCTCTATATACAAAGGATAGCCTATTAAACACAGAGCGAATTGGTCTGACACAAGTAAAAATACTTATTTTACTAACAGAATAAGACTTGCATAGATTTTAAATATTAAAAATATATTTATATACTATTTGCAGAAAACATAATTAAAATGGAAATTGGATTTCCATTGAGAGTAGAAAAAAATAGCAATATTGAGTAAATTTATTGTTGCATGTATCTATGACATGTGACCACAGCATAATTTTGACTTTATAATTGGGTTTCTTACAAAAGTCAAAGACTCCAATTTTACCTTCAGTTCAAAACAGTAGGTAGACATATATTATTGGAAGTTTTACATGAAAAACAAATGATAGAATTTACTTATTATGTTTATTTCATGCTAGCTACTGAAAAATATCAACAATATATTTTAAAACAAGCAATATAATTTGATTATATATTTTGGAAGGAAGTAAAAAACACATTTGGCTTTGCAGCATTCTTTACAATTATCAATATTTGATAGTAATTTTTCATAATTATATATGTTTACTTTGTTAATTAAACTACCATAAAAATGTCTCAAGCTATCACAGTGAGAAAAATAAACATGCTTTTATTCAGTATTTCTTGTTAGCCACAATAAGCATCTAAAATGTAGTCAGCCTTTGACATATGCTTTATATAAAGTTCTGTCACTGATTTTAATAATTCTAAAGACAAGGATTGGAGAAGGCAATGGCACCCCACTCCAGTACTCTTGCCTGGAGAATCCCATGGACAGAGGAGCCTGGTGGGCTACAGTCCATGGGGTCGCGAAGAGTCGGATACGACTGAGCGACTTCACTTTCCCTTTTCCCTTTCATGCACTGGAGAAGGAAATGGCAGCCCACTCCAGTGTTCTTGCCTGGAGAATCCCAGGGACGGCAGAGCCTGGTGGGCTGCCGTCTATGGGGTCGCACAGAGTTGGTCACGACTGAAGCGACTTAGCAGCAGTAGCAGCAGCAAAGACAAGGATATATTAGCTCCACTTTCAGATTCAAAATACAAATGTACAGGCTTAGGTATTAAATATTTTTCTCTAGTAAATACTGCTAGTATCTGAGACTCAAGTTTACTAGAGATTCAGACATTCTCGCATACAGGGTTATCATTACCATGTTTCTAAATTCCATATATATGTGTTAGTATACTGTATTGGTGTTTTTCTTTCTGGCTTACTTCACTCTGTATAATTGGCTCCAGTTTCATCCATCTCATTAGTGAAGTGAAGTCGCTCAGTCATGTTCGACTCTTTGCGACCCCATGGACTGTAGCCTACCAGGCTCCTCTGTCCATGGGATTCTCCAGGCAAGAGTACTGGAGTGGATTGCTATTCCCTTCTCCAGGGGATCTTCCCAACCCAGGGATCGAATCCGGGTCTCCTGCATTGTAGGCAGATGCTTTTAGAGATTCAAATTTATTCTTTTTAATGGCTGAGTAATACTCCATTGTGTATATGTACCACAGCTTTCTTATCCATTCATCTGCTGATGGACATCTAGGTTGTTTCCATGTCCTGGCTATTATAAACAGTGCTGCAATGAACATTGGGGTACATGTGTCTCTTTCAATTCTGGTTTCCTCAGTGTGTATGCCCAGCAGTGGGATTGCTGGGTCATATGGCAGTTCTATTTGCAATTTTTTAAGGAATCTCCACACCATTTTCCATAGTGGCTGTACTAGTTTGCATTCCCACCAACAGTGTAAGAGGGTTCCCTTTTCTCCACACCCTCTCCAGCATTTATTGCTTGTTGACTTTTGGATCGCAGCCATTCTGACTGATGTGAAATGGTACCTCATTGTGGTCTTGATTTGCATTTCTCTGATAATATTTTTCTTTTAGGTACTTTTCTTTTAGGCTGACCTAGAAATACTCCTGAAGGGGCTCTCTAATTGTATTTGTCATGATTTCAGTCTCAAGCTTTGTATATCCAGTGGCCCCTTCCATGCCAAGTCTCTCTTTCAGGGTTCCATCATACACTCAGGGACTCACCTGAACAAAGTTTACTTTAAGATAGCTTGAGGTCAGTTTCTTCCCCATGTGGACCACATTTCACCACTGAAAATGCTCACAGATCTTTGTTCCACCAAGAGTTTCAGTTTGTTCCCAGTGTAGGGTTTTACTCGATAGCTATGGGCTTCAGCTTCGTGCCTCAGTCTTTTTCAAGCATGGTTCTGACGTCAGTCTTGGACTCCAGATACGCTAGGCAGTCAAGGTCACCCACTCTCAGCCATTCACTTGATGCTTCTCTTATTTGCCCTCTTCCCTCCTTTATGATGGGAAGAGAAAATATTATGGGCTCCCAAACTGGCTTCAAGTTTTGGTTTGCAATCCCTTTAAACTTCAATCCTTTTATACCGTCAAGAGGGTGGATGAGCAAATCTTGGCTGATGCCCTATTTCCACACAGATTTCCTATCATTTGCTTTGCAACTTCTACACAGGTGGTCTCGCCCTGCACTTTGTAATGTAGGGGTACTTAGTACCTATTGTTTGCTTTCTTCAATTTTATACTGAGGCAGAAATAGTTCAATTTTAACATCTTGTTGCAGTAAGGGGGCATTTCAAAGCCCTGGGGATTGACCTTAGCTGACATTCTTGGCTTTCCAAAGCAGAGCACTTTTACTAAATTATTGGCTGCAGAAAACCTGTCAGAAGGTTCAGTTTGTCCACAATTAACATTAATGTCAAATGTGACAGCTATTTTTGTGATGCTTTCAGTGATGAAAATTCTCTTGTCTCAACAGTGTTTGTGCCACCCACAAGTGCAAAAAGGCTGACTGTCAATGGGTGTCAGGTAGTTCTTCTGCCCTGTTGAATGATTCTGCGTTTTCACTTTATAATTCTGTTTTAAAATAAAAGTCAATATATTTAGTACTACAGTGTGATATATCATAGTCTCATTGATATTAAGAGAAAGATTTATTTTGCTTTTTTGTGCTTTTTAGTTTACTGAGGTGTAATTGACATACCCAAACCCCCATACATTTACTGTCTATATCTTGATAAATCTGGATATATGCATATACCTGTGATGCCATCACAAGCAAGGTACTAAACATATCCTTCATCTCTGAAGATGTCCTTGTATTCTCATGAATATGTGTGTGTGTGTTTTGTGGTCAGAACGATTAACATGAAATCAATCCTCATTTAATGATGCATATAGTTAACTATAGATACTAATGTACAGTAGATCTCTAGAACTTATTCTTGTAATTGGAACTTTATACATATTAATCAATAATAATTTCCCATTTCCCCTTACCTCCAGCCCCTGGCAACCACCATTCTAGTCTCTGCTTCTATGAGTTAAAACTTATGGCAATTGCTATTAAATCAGCAGTATCTGTTGTGATGACAATTATCTGGGACTGAAGTAACATAAACTTCTTGTTAACAAGAAATGTCAAACAACTTGACATGGTCATGCATTTTCCCTGATAGAAATAGTAACCAGTGTAAAAAGCAAACCAGAACCTAAAAGTGTGTAGTGACTACTATGATTTTGTTGATAAAGAATAGATTTTCTACTGGGAAGTTGAATTTCCTTCTTCTTCCTTCCTATTGATTGCTCTCTAAGTGTCATTTTAGGTATAGAATTGTTTCCCTGTAAGAAGATCCAGTGGTTTCCATTTAAATTTGGCATTTCCCTCTTCTCCTTTTGTCTTATGCAAATGCAGGAAAAAAGAAAACAATATCTGTCTTCAGGAAAAGTGAGAGACAGCATAAATTTGGAACAACAAAGTAGGTGAAGTGGTATAATGATGATGGTGATCAGACAGAGGGATGGGAAGCATTAGAAGGTGTTCCTCTAGATAGATCCCAGAAATCAGTGTGCTTTTCTAAGGCAGGGGCCTTGGAGGTGCAAAACTAAGACCTTTGCCAGGAAATTGGGAACAAGGTTCACTGACTGGCATGGAAGTTTTCCCTCTGCTTGTTTTTTTTTCTCAGAATTGAAGAATGAGATCAAAGGAGGAACTAATAAGTAAAACAGCTTGCAAAAACCAGCCCACCTTTGTGGTGATGGGTGGAACTGCATGGGTCTTTATATTATAAACAATTGACAGTCTCTACAGCTAGGGAATGCTTCCCAGGTGGCACAATGTTAAAGAATCCACCTGCCAATGCAGGAAACACAAGAGATTCCAGGTTTGATGCCTGGATTGAGAAGGTCCCCTAGAGTAGGAAATGGCACCTGCTCCAGTATTCTTGCCTGGAAAATTCCATGGACAGATGAGCCTGGTGGGCTATAGTCCATGGAACATACACACACAGCTAGGGAAAAGTAAGTTCCCAAAGAGCTCTTAGATCATACTATGGGATATTAGGAGCCAGGACATGGCTCCTACCTGATATGACCTTCATTCATATAATAGGTTCAGGAAAATTTTACCTCTTTCAAAAGATGAAAAATTTTTGTAAAATTAGCATACATATAAAGTTATTACTAGAAAAAAGAAGAAATGGAAACAAGAAACAAATCATTGATAAAGAATATTCAGTAGAAATACAGGGCAGGTGGAACCTGTAACTAGATATTTCACCATTCATTAAAAAATTTAAAAGGCAATTGCTTTAATACAAAAAAGAGACAAAGCAGAAATATGAGGTGAGAGAGAGGTGGTGGTAGAGACTTTGAGGAGATAAAGCGTGAGCTGGCAGAGTTCAGGAGGGTCAAAGCAAAAAAAAAAAAAAAAAAGACAAAACTACTCTGAACTAAAGGCAAAATAGCCCAACAGAGACTAGAGGTTGATGAACTACAATAAAGGACCTGATAAAAATGGGACAGATTAAAGTGGAAGCAAAGAGTTTAAAAGGTTAGAGAAAAAATAATGAACAGACAAGGGTGATATGCATAACTGGTGTCCTAAGGAGGAAAAAAGGAGATAATTATTTAGGAAAATATTTAGAATTTTTATGGGTAAAAGAATCTACAGTTTGAAAGAGCATGCTATTTCCCAAGAACATTTGACCTAGAATGATAAATACATACCTCAAGTATTAAGACAAACATTTGGAACATGTTACAATGCAGGGAATTTTGATTCTAAGTGTACTGAAAATTACTTAAGGATAAACTTCAGCCAGTTAGAAGTTAAGTGGCAAAGTATAGAAAAGGGTGGTATGTTCTGAATCTATGTAAACAAACATGGGGAATATGGCCTAGAACTCAACACAAATGTTACAAACCCTGACAGATATTGGAAAGAGATAATAAGAGAGGAGAATAGATTATTATTATTTGGATAGTTTTCTCATCTTTTAGTGAAATGTTAAAAGATATTAATGTTAAATTGACAAAGCAACTGATGGAGACACACAAATGGGATAGGTGGCAGTGGAGTGGTCTGTCCTTATAAGAAAAAAATATTTTATGAGTGATATTGTTTTGTTAGAGCATTGTGGTGATAACAACCAGACTGACTTGCAATTGGTTTTATTATGCTTAAATATTTTCTAAAGAACAATGCATGTTCTTCCTGCTGACATCTGTTGTGAATTGCTTCCATAGAGTCATCCTTGGTAATCCACTGGATAAATGTACAGTTACACTTACCATTACAAAGGAAAATGCTAAAAAAGATAATATCATCCAGTTAAACCAGGCAGTGGAGTAGAGGGAGGCAATGAGAAAGCAAAAATACATGTGTAATTTCTCTTTGGTCAAAGTGTGGAGTTAATTGGTACTGCAAAAAATATGCCCCTGTGACTGAGTAGACAAGAATTTATTAAATAAGGATCCCACAGCACAAACCACAAAAGATGGATTTATAATCTGTGATAATTCAAAGAAACTTCTGTTCTATTCTAAACTTCAAAGAAACAGAGGATTAAATGTATTATGTAAAGTCATAAATATGAACATTATCACTAGGGAGAAAACACTTCCAAATTTTCAGAAAGAAATGAGATAGTAATACAATACAAAATGGAAAACAATAGACTGTATAGGGAATTTTTTTTTTTAAAGAATAAAATATAGGGCACTTTTTCTCAAGCAAATGAGAAGTTTCTTTCTCCACAAGCTGTCATGGCCTCTTTACCCCTGTTTCTTTTTATGTGGTTTTTTCCCTTCATGTCTTGAATGCAGAAGCCATGAAAAAAAATATACCTTTCTTTCTTGGAAAAGCTTATGGTAGGGCTGGGAGGAGGGGGTTGTGCTGACACTACGGCAGAGAATCACAGGCTTTTATAACCATAACTGTTGTCAACCATGGTTGATTGACTATTACTTTGCATCCTTTTAATTATGTCCCGGGTTGGGGGGGATCCCCAAACTCCATCGATCTATTTAATTGGCTTCAGTCAGAGGTAAAAACTTTATTGATCTGTCCATGCAGATGCTTCCTTCTCTCTGTGTGAACTTTGCCTTTCAAAGAGAGCTAGAGACGGTCACGCGTGAAGTAAATCTAAAAGAGAAAAACAAATATCGTATATTAACGCATATAAGCGGAATCTGAAAAAAAAAAGGTAACTGTATAGATGATCTTATTTAAAAAGCAGAAATAGAGACACAGACATAGAGAACAAATGTATGGACACCAAGAGAGGCAAAGAAGCGGATGGGAGGAATTGGGAGACTCATATATACACTACTATGTATAAAGTAGATACTAAACTTGATCTTAGCCAGAAGGCCGAGAGGCAATGCATAAAACAGATACTATGAGACCTATTGTATAACACAGTGAACTCTGCTCAGTGCTCTGTGGTAACCGAATTGGGAAGGAAACCCCCCAAAAAGTAGGGATATATGTACATACACAGCTGATTCACTTTGCTATATGGTGGAAACTAACAACATTGTAAAGCAAATATACTGGAATGGAAAAGAAAAGATCACGAGAAGCTTTTGCAAATTTCTGCAAGGATCTTGGGAGCTGATTTGAAATGCAAAGCAAATGTTTAGAAGAAATGAAGTTGCCTAAGCTTGTTAGTGATAGTGATAATGAAGTCGCTCAGTCGTGTCTGACTCTTTGTGACCCTGTGGGCTGTAGGCCACCAGGCTCCTCCATCCATGGGATTTCCCAGGCAAGAATACTGGAGTGGGTGCCATTTCCTTTTCCCAGGGATCTTCCCTACCCAGGGATCAAACCCAGGTCTCCCTCATTGCAGGTAGATGCTTTAATCTCTGAGCCAAATGCATATAAAGGCCTATATAGGGGTTTGGACGTGGAGGCTTTTCATCCCCTCCCTCTGCCTCAGCCTGGGCCTAGGGGCAGCAATATTCTACCTGGCTGTGGCCAGACAGCAAAGACCTTGACCTTCCTGTGGTTCCACCTCTTCAAAGCTTTGCTGGAGCTACAGAACTTTATTCAGTTCTTTAAAAGATGAGTGCTTGAGCTCACCTAATTCACTGTGGCCATCCATCCTCACAAGATCAGACTAGCCTCTTTGCAGTTAGGACTCTTAATTTTCCAAGTCCCTGTAATTTATGCGTGTTGCTCAAGCACTACTGTCTCCCTCCATGGAAACAGCAGTTGTTAGATTGTTTGCCAGTATATTTATCTCCAGTCTTGCTGCCATGCTGAGCTGGTGAAACAGATGCATTCATAATGTCCGTTTTCTGCAGGCGAGGCTCTTTGCTCTTTGCCTCCCATAGCAACAACCCGGCAGGGTTGCAAGGCCAGAGCCGCTGAAGGAAACCTCTGGGTCCCTTTCCAGCTGGCTCCCCAAATGGTGCAGGCAGACGGGTGCAAAGCCACTCCTGAGCTCTGAGGGCAGGCTCCAGCCCCATCCACTTGGCCCTTGTTTCTCTGTTTCTCTCAGGACAGTGTGTGTGAGATGACTTGTTAAAAACCACGCTGGCTTCCAGAACCCTTAGGAAGCTGCTGCCTTTCATTGTAATTACCCTTCACACCATTGTGCTGTTTAGCAGGGCCAACTGACTCTTAGGATAAAATTAGATTCTGAATATAAAGTCACATGGGTATGCAATTATGTTCTAACTGGGCCATGAGATTGCAGATAGTTCAGGCCATCTCTGCATCCCAACCACCGTCCCCCCCAACCAAGATGCCATTGTTCTTCCCAGTCTCTTGCTGAACTCTGAGTTTGAACACCCCTAAGGGATAAGGCCACAGGGGTGAAACCCAAAACCTTCCTAATGTGAGGCCGGTGGGTACCTGCCTGGCTTGAATGCTTCCAAATATTTCTCTGCAGTGCACAATATTTCTTTTCAAATGACGCTGAATATATTATAAGCTTGGGTGAGGTAGATGTGTCCTGTTTTCTAATAGCTGTGTTAAAAATAAACTAGAAATTAAAAAATAATCTAGATTAAGCAAGTTTTAAAAAAATCAATTAGTTGAGATTAGGTATATTAGGTATTTGGGTAAACTCCGGGAGTTGGTGATGGACAGGAAGGCCTGGCATGCTGTGATTCATGGGGTCACAAACAGTCAGACATGACTGAGCGACTGAAATGAACTGAACTGAGTGAGGTGTGTTCAGGGTGGTGTCTACTCCATGATTCTATTTACATGATATGCATAAACTAGTCAAATTCATAGAGTCAAAGTGGAGTGCTGGTTGCCAGGGGCTGGCAGTTTAGAAATCTGCTTTATAATATAGTGCCTATAGTCAACAATACACTTGAAAGTTGAAGGCAGCACATTTCATATGTTCTGGCTGCAACAAAATAAATACAGACCCTCCAGAGAGAGGACTTGAAATCAAAGATGACTTTGGTCCTGCTGCTGTTTGGTGAGTGGGGCCAGATGTCAGGGCCCCATGCGCTCATGGTGCTTGTCATGGGTCAGTTCAAAGAAAGTAAGGACGATGCTGTCCTTTCCGACACTGCTGCCCCCTGACCTAGAGGCGTTCAGTGAATGTTTGTTGAAGGACTACATCAGCAGAATTGCCTTCTGCTGAAGATAAAGAGAAGTGGATTATCTTCCCGCAAAGATCCACGTGACCCTCATGGATTTCTGAGTCATAAGGGGACCAGGGCTCTTTGTGTCAGGGAGAAGCAATGGCTGTAGCCCATTGATTTTCTGGCTCCCCACCCATGTGTGCAGAAGTTGGGTTGACCTCGACCTTCTAGACTGCCCAGAGGAGGGAGAAACCCTAAAAAGATACTAGCTTTGCTAATAAGAAGAGGCTTGGGCCAGCTTTACTATGAACTGTTAATAGCATAGATGCCCTCGTATTTGTACCCAAGACTCTGCAGCACTTCATTATATTTATATATGGAAATCAATTCATGAACTCAGTACTCTGAGTCAAGGGTTATTCAGAAATGTGGATTTAGTAATAAGGCTATGGATTAAAAAGCAGAATTCCCAACATGTATGCATGGGGCAAGAACCATCTGACACCTAGATAAGAATTCAACTAAACCAGATTGAAAAACTAAAAAAATTGTTGTCAGTTTCAAAATAAAACAAAATTGTTAACTGGAATTAGTTTTCTATGTCTTATGAAATTCACGTTTTTTTAAACTATGAATAGTAGAATATACATGTGAAAGATACGGACTCAGTTATTCTCATTGATCCTGAGAAATCTGAGAGTTTTTTTTTTTTTTTTTTAAAGTCTTTAAACCTATCCAGGTTTTGTTACAAAGGCAGAGGAACCAGGGATCAACTTGCCAACATCTGCTGGATCATCAAAGAAGCAAGAGTTCCAGAAAAACATTTACTTTTAATTTATTGACTATGCCAAAGACTTTCACTGTGTGGATCAAAATACACTGTGGAAAATTCTGAAAGAGATGGGAATATCAGACCACCTGACCTGCCTCCTGAGAAATCTGTATGCAGGTCAAGAAGCAACAGCTAGAATTGGACATGGAACAACAGACTGGTTCCAAATCAGGAAAAAAGTACATCGAGGCTGTATACTGTCACCCTGCTTATTTTTTTTTTTTTTTTTTTTAAAGTCTTTAAACCTATCCAGGTTTTGTTACAAAGGCAGAGGAACCAGGGATCAACTTGCCAACATCTGCTGGATCATCAAAGAAGCAAGAGTTCCAGAAAAACATTTACTTTTAATTTATTGACTATGCCAAAGACTTTCACTGTGTGGATCAAAATACACTGTGGAAAATTCTGAAAGAGATGGGAATATCAGACCACCTGACCTGCCTCCTGAGAAATCTGTATGCAGGTCAAGAAGCAACAGCTAGAATTGGACATGGAACAACAGACTGTTCCAAATCAGGAAAAAAGTACATCGAGGCTGTATACTGTCACCCTGCTTATTTAACTTATATGCAGAGTGCATCACTAGAAATGCTGGACTGGATGAAGCACAAGCAGGAATCAAGGTTGCTGGGAGAAATATCAATAACCTCAGATATGCAGATGACACCACCCTTATGGCAGAAAGTGAAGAGGCACTAAAGAGCCTCTTGATGAAAGTGAAAGAGGAGAGTGAAAAAGTTGGCTTAAACTTCAACATTCAGAAAACGAAGATCATGGCATCCGGTCCCATCACTTCATGGGAAATAGATGGGGAAACAGTGGAAACAGTGGCTGACTTTATTTTTTCAGGCTCCAGAATCACTGCAGATGGTAACTGTAGCCATGAAATTAAAAGAAGCTTGCTCCTTGGAGGAAAAGCTATGACCAACCTAGACAGCATATTAAAAAGCAGAGACATTACATTGCCAACAAAGGTCCACCTAGTCAAAGCTATGGTTTTTCCAGTAGTCATGTATGGATGTGAGAGCTGGATTATAAAGAAAGCTGAGTGCCAAAGAATTGATGCTTTTGAACTGTGGTGTTGGAGAAGACTCTTGAGAGTCCCTTGGACTGCAAGGAGATCCAACCAGTCAATCCTAAAGGATATCAGTCCTGAATATTCATTGGAAAGACTGATGCTGAAGCTGAAACTCCAATACTTTGGCCACCTGATGCGAAGAACTGGCTCATTAGAAAAGACCCTCATGTTGGGAAAGATTAAAGGCAGAAGGAGAAAAGGGAAGACAGATGGTTGGAAGACAGGGAAGATGAGATGGTTGGATGGCATCACCAATGTGATGGACATAAGTTTGAATAGGCTCTGGGAGCGAGTTGGTGATGGACAGGGAAGCCCAGTGTGCCTCAGTCTGTGAGGTCGCAAAGAGTTGGACATGACCGAGTGACTGAACTGAACTGAACAGATACCTGAGTTTCATCTGGCCTACAAGGTTGAGTATGCTAAGCTATGTTAGCTGGTCTCCATATAGAATTTGTCTTGAAACAGTTTCTTTCTGGTTTGGTGTGGTACCCACTGGTTTCCGGTTGGATAGGGGGAAGGAGAAGTAAAGGCAGTTTTGTAATGTTCAGATGTTACTTATTTGCAATTCTTTAAGACTGAGACCCATAATTATCATTTCTGGGAGGATGTGGAGGGAGGGAGTTAGGTTGGAGTAGGTGGGCCATTGCTCTTTCTCAAGGGAAATGATTTTGGAGAAGAGTTGGTGAAACAGTTCTCCCATGGCCTCTTTTACTGTGTAATTTGGTCTAGAAGGAATCAACTGATATCAATAACCATAACAACACTTGGTATTCATAAAGTATCCACTGTGTTTTAGGGGGACTGCGTTAAGTGTTTTATGTATATTATCACATTTAAATATTTATTAAACCCTATGAATTTCATAGTACTGTGTCTATTAGATGGATGGGAAAATCTAGGAGTAGAGAGATCAAGAAACTTCCCCATAGATAGTCAGAGAGGTTCTCCTGTGGAGGTATGGCTGGGAGGGATGTGTGCAGGGACCCCAGCTAAGGAGGGAGAAGAAAACAGAGACAAACCTTGCCCTGAATGTGAGCCACAGTCAGGTCTTCCCAGGCACTCTGTGTGTGTGTGTGTGTGTGTGTGTCTGTGTGTGTGTGTGTTTGTGTGTGTGTAATACTAGGTTGTAGTATTAAGCACATTTTAACCAGTTGAGGATTCATCATGAAGGCTAAATGGAGTGATGTACAAGTGGAAATAGAAATTCGTGGGTAATTTCCCATCTAGTTGGATACCTGTCAAATGAAAGGGATCATGATGTCCACAGGAATGCTAGAATAACAATCTGATTATAGTACCTGGTACTTGCTTCATAGAATAGCACTCTTCCAAAAATGATTCTCTGAAACCAACAGGATAGCAACCATCTTATAAGTTCATGTAGGGAAAGCATTCTGACAGAATGTGGTCCACTGGAGAAGGGAATGGCAAGCCACTTCAGTATTCTTGCCTTGAGAACCCCACGAACAGTATGAAAAGGCAAAATGATAGGATAGCAAAAGAGAAACTCCCCAGGTCATTAGGTGCCCAATATGCTACTGTAGATCAGTGGAGAAATAACTTGAGAAAGAANTTGATTCCAGCTTGTGCTTATTCCAGTCCAGCGTTTCTCATGATGTACTCTGCATAGAAGTTAAATAAGCAGGGTGACAATATACAGCCTTGACGTACTCCTTTTTCTCTTTGGAACCAGTCTGTTGTTCCATGTCCAGTTCTAACTGTTGCTTCCTGACCTGCATACAGATTTCTCAAGAGGCAGGTCAGGTGGTCTGGTATTCCCATCTCTTTCAGAATTTTCCACAATTTATTGTGATCCACACAGTCAAAGGCTTTGGTATGGTTAATAAAGCAGAAATACTAGCTGTTACAGAAAGATTTATAGAATAAATAATAATAAAGGAGGAGGAGAAACCAATAATTCAATCTAACAACTGTAAGAAAAATTATTCCAGAAAATAGTAAGGGGCAACCTAGGTGCTAGATACACCTTAATTAGGTTATTAAAAAGATGAGTAAACTGTCTGACAGATTTCCAAAATTGCATACTTTCCTTCACTTTGCCTATAAATTGAACAGCAGTATTTGATCATTTTTAGCAAGTAGAAAAATTAAGATTTTTTATTACAAAACTGTATTTTTAAATCACCAATATTTAAAGTGGAATGTGTACCTTAACCTGTCTTTTATTTAGACCCCATGCTAATCTCTAAGATGAAATACTGAGTCTACTTTCTCTATTTGTATTCGACTTAGACAATGGTCTAAGCACCAAGAATAGTGTAGGAGTTGGAAGAATCTTATTCCACGTTAAAACTGACACGTGGCCACACTTTCAAACTGGTAATTAAATGAATGCACATAACTAAAGGAATAGGAAATAAAGAGGATTCCTCTTAGTAAGATTCCCTAAAGGAGGCATGTCTTAAACACTAAAACAGGGGAAAGTGCTGAAGAAAGTTGGTTGCATTTTGTCCTTAATCAAAGGGCTTGCCATTAAAAGCAAGAGTTTCTGAGTCCGGTTTTAGAAAGTATATGTATGTCTGAGTGTATGTGTGTGTGCGTGTGTGTATGAGAGAGAGAGAGAGAGAGAAAGAAAGAAAGAATAGGAGAAGGAGAAAGAAAGAGGAGGAGATTGCTACTATGTTGGTTTCAGCCGACATGATAGCTCCAGCAGTAATACTGAGATGCTGCAGTACATGAAATTATTTTTGTGTTAGTCTGTTCAGACTTCTATAACAAAGGAACATAGACTGGCTAGCTTATAAACAACAGAAATCTGTTTCTAACTGTTCTGCAGACCGGAAAGTCCAAGATCAAGGGGTTGACAGATCTGATGGGAGCCTTCTCCCTTGTTCTTAGACGTCTGTATTTTCAGCGTGTCCTCACATGGTAGAGATAGGTGAGAGAACTCTCTGGGATCTCTTATGGGGGCACTAATTTTTTCCATGAAGGTCTGCCCTCCTGATTTAATCACCTCCCAAAGACCTCAGTTCCAATATATCACATGAGAGGCTAGGATTTCAATCTAAGAATTATGGTGCAGGGCACAGACATACAGTTCATAACAGTTTTCCCCCTAACAAACACACTATGTGTCAGAATAGTGGGACCCTATGTTCTAACTGCAGATCATGGGTTTTTCTCCCCTGTGGAAGTAAACAGCAGTCTCCACCTCTCCATCACCCACATATTGCATTGGCTCCACTGGCTATTCATTTTCTTAAATAAAAGATTTGAAGGGAATCACTGGAGTACATTAAAATAGGTTGCAGAGGAAATGTTTCTATTTTAAAAGAAAAATGAAGATTCTGCTGGATCTATGATATGCCCTCTGATAAGCTGCTGTTTGGAAAGCAAATCTACTGCCACTTCCAAGTGTATCTGGGAGACCTTTGAGGAAGAAAACCTCTGTCTTGAAGCAACTTCTCTTGTGGAGATACACCATGTGAAGAGTGATCAACCTCCCGTAAGGAAAAAAAAAAAAAGAGGGCCAGTGCTAGAACATTCGTGAGGAGAGACATTCAGGATCCAGTAAGAGAGAAGATGTAGAAGCCCCCTGAGCCATGTGCTGCAAATGCTGGTGAGGTTTGAACTGCCTTCCTCCTCATCTGCCTCTCTGCTGCATTGTCAGAAGCCAAGGAGGCTGAAACACTTGGGATTTCTTTATTTGATTTGTAGCATTTGTTCAAACTGTATCCCTAAACCCCTGACTGAGCTACTAAAAATAATATGACTCTTAAGGCAAATAATGAGTAGCACTCTGGACAGAGCTATTGGAGAGGGAGCAGAATATTTATAGTTGAGATCTGGAGAAGAATCAGTAAGGGATACAGAGCACAAACAACTGTCAGAGCTGATGCAAGAAACACTCTTCGGTCCAACTGCCCCCCCATGTTGTATATTCCCACCGATAAAATGAACAAGTCTCAGAAACTTTCAAAGATATTGATGAGATTGTCTGAAACTCACCCTTGGATAGCTTAATATTAAGAAAGAGACAGACTAAATGATTTTAAAGCATAAAAAATAATATCCAGGGTATTTGTGTAAGACCACATTAATTCAACCACAATTTGTACTGTAAATAGGAAAAACATGTTAATTGCAAAACGTGTATTTCCTAGCTGAACAGTTTGATGACGTCAGTGCCATAACAAAGGAAAAAGTTCGCCCCGAGACTTGCTTTCACAACAGGAAGCAGGAACAGTCTAAATATACCCCAGCCTAGGTTCTTCTGAACACAAAACCATGAAACAAAGCCTTCCACTTTCATCACATTAGGATAGTTGAAAAACTGTCCTATAGCCCTTATGATCTTTGTGGGTAATTCTAAATTAAGCTCTAAATAAAGAACACTAACCATCACTGAAGTGAAGTGAAGTGAAAGTCACTCAGTTGTGTTTGACTCTTTGTGACCCCACGGACTATATAATCCATGGAATTCTCCAGGCCAGAATGCTGGAGTGGGTAGCTTTTCCCTTCTCCAGGGGATCTTCCCAACCCAGGAAATCGAACCCAGGTCTCCCACATTTCAGGCGGATTCTTTAACCAGCTGAGCCACAAGGGAAGCCCAAACCATCATTAACCAGGCATAACACAAATCAGTTAAAATAGATGGGATTATTTTGGCAATTAGCATGATTTATTGAAAGCCTCAAGCTGGAGGTACTTTGGTGTCATTTCCTAAAATCTTCTAGGGGAATTAATTCATATGATACTGTATCCAATGATTTTTGGAGTTAATGTAATTCAGATGATTTTATAAATTAAATTCATAAAGTTAATTTAATTTTGATAGTTCAGGGGGGAAAAAATCCCAGCCTTTTTCATCAAAGTGAGTAACATTTACTTTGAGGACAGTTGTCTGGATTTTAAAACAGAAAAATACCTCCAGCCCTCACTCCACAAATCAATTGAGATCTATGCCTTAACAACTTCTAACAAAAATTCTACTCTGATAATTGTGACAGCTGTCTCAGAACATCCTGCAACAGTTTATTGTTTTTGTTTTTATATTAAGATTTAAATTTGATAAAAATTGTGGGCACTTTTCTCTGTCCTCCACTTCAAAGGATACTAGATGAAAAACCTGTCCAATATTGCTATTACTATTTATAGGCAGAGAGAGACCCAGATTTCCCCAAACATGAAAGACTGATTTTTAAATTAATGATCTACTGGTAAGGGGTGGTTGGGATGCTCTTTTCTCAAAGCATCAAGTAAGAATTTCAAAGAACATCACAGAACAATAAATCACTGACAGAATTTGATAGCCTCATCCAAGCCTAGTCACCTCTATAGTCTCATGTCAAGAGTAGGATTAGGGTCACAAATAGGTTCAGGAAATATGTAAAAAGTTGTTTGGAGAAATGACTATTTTCTATACAATCCACTTTGGCCTTCTCAAGAATTCTGGTAAACAGAGAGCTGAGGGGTTAACAACTCTGATTCCATCTAATGCATTTGTTCAAAGCAATGACATTAAATTCTGTTTAGCAGTAATTTCCCCCCAAAATAACCTAACTCTCCCTAGATTATAGCCCATGAATAAAAGTTCTCTTGTTTCCCTCAATCTCCAGACCACATTAATATTTACAGTCTGCACAGACTTAGAGAATGAACTTATGGTTGCAGGGGAGGAAGGATGTTGGGAGGAGATAGTTTGGGAGTTTTGGATGGACATGTACACACTGCTATAATTAAAATGGATAACCAACAAGGACCTACTGTATAGCACATGGAACTCTGGTCAAGGTTATGTGGCAGTTGATGGGAGGGGAGTTTGAGGAAGAATGGATATATGTATACATGCAAGAAGATCCAACCAGTCCATCCTAAAGGAGATCAGTCCTGGGTGTTCATTGGAAGGACTGATGTTGAAGCTGAAACTCCAATACTTTGGCCACCTCATGCAAAGAGTTGACCCATTGGAAAAGACCCTAATGCTGGGAAGGATTGGGGGCAGGAGGAGGAGGGGATGACAGAGGATGAGATGGCTGGATGGCATCACCGACTTGATGGACATGGGTTTCGGTGAACTCTGGGAGTTGGTGATGACAAGGAGGCCTGGTATGCTGTGATTCATGAGGTCACAAAGAGTTGGACACCACTGAGCAACTGAACTGAACTGAACTGATATGTATGGCTGAATCCCTTCACTATTCATCTGAAATGATCACATTATCAGCTATACTCCAATACAAAATAAAAAGTTAAAAAAAATATTTAGAGTCTGGCTCAAACAAATTTATATCTGCTGTGGGAAACAAGTGAAGAAGGCAATGGCAACCCACTCCAGTACTCTTGCCTGGAAAATCCCATGGACAGAGGAGCCTGTAGGCTGCAGTCCATGGGGTCTCGAAGAGTCGGACACGACTGAGCAACTCACTTTCACTTTTCACATTCATGGATTGGAGAAGGAAATGGCAACCCACTCCAGTGTTCTTTCCTGGAGAATCCCAGGGATGGCAGAGCCTGGTGAGCTGTCGTCTATGGGGTCACACAGAGTCGGACACAACTGAAGCGACTTAACAGTAGCAGATGTATGGCAAAACCAATACAATATTGTAAAGTAAAAAAAAAAAAAAAAGAACAACAACAACAACAAAAAAAAAAAACAGTAGCAGCAGTGGGAGACAAGGACAAAATGAAAACATCAAAAGTTTATAAAAATATATTCATAAATTTCTGGCAAGAAAATGCAGATTCCCAAGGGAGATATCAGTGGCTAGAACTAAGCCATGCCTGCGGGGCTACCCAAGACGGGTGGGTCATGGTGGAGAGGTCTGACAGAATGTGGTCTGCTAGAGAAGGGAATGGCAAACCACTTCAGTATTCTTGCCTTGACAACCCCATGAACAGCATGAAAAGGCAAAATGGTAGGATACTGAAAGAGGAACTCCCCAGGTCAGTAGATGCCCAATAGGCTACTGGAGATCAGTGGAGAAATAACTCCAGAAAGAATGAAGGGATGAAGCCAAAACAAAAACAAAACCCAGCTGTGGATGTGACTGATGATAGAAGCAAGATCCGATGCTGTAAAGAGCAGTATTGCATAGGAACCTGGAATGTCAGGTCC
>SJXQ01010465.1:0-74715 GCA_006408695.1 Aepyceros melampus
TGAAACCAATTTTTACAGAGCAACGGAGAAACTTCTACATATGACATCATTCATTTCTAGCTTACTGTGCTTGCCAAACCTTCTCCTTCAATTTAAATAGCCAGCCATTTTCTCCACGTCTGGGGCACTCAGGTCTTTGGGTGGCTAATTTGATTGTAACTATAAATGAAGTCAACACTCTGTGTCTTAGGTTGGTGTTCACATGGTACTCTCTCCTACTCTATTAGAGTCTACTTTTGGTGTCCTGATCTCTGAACATTCTTGAGCTGGTAGACACTTGCCTTTTTCGGCCAGACAGGATTCATTCTTTGGTTTTTCAGTATACCTACATTTCCTGCTTCCCTTGGGGTATGTCTTTTTTCCCCTTCTCTTTTATACCAACAACTTCCTTTTCTCTCTTCACCCCAGGTAAAGCGACCAGCAGTATCTGAGGCTTCCTCACTATACACATCTTCAAAACCTGGCATTATCCAACTTCAATGTTTCTGCACTTCAGTAGTGAAAGATGACATCTCATAGTTCCTTTAACTTGCATTTACCTAATTACAAAATAATTTGAAGTTGTGGGCATTAGGGGTATCTTCCTCTATAAATTAGCTGTTCATATATTCTTTGCCTGTTTTTCTGTCGGTGTCTCTTTAGTTGATTTCTTGAAATTCCTTGTATTCTATACATTGGTCCCTTGTTGGGTTTTAGATATTTTAAATAACTTCACCCATTCAGTTACATGTTTATTAATGCTGTCCATGGTAACTTTTAATAAGCAGAAATCCTATAACAGATGATAAAAATTCATCAGTTTATAATTTTATGGTTTTGTCTTTGAAATTTTGTTTAAGAGGGCCCTCTTCCCTCTCTCTAAAATCTCTTAAATTGATAATTTTAGCTTTAATACTTAGGTCTTTCACTTACTTGGAAAAGGTATATCTTTTGTATGTGGTATTAAAAAGCATTCAGTTCAGTTCAGTTCAGTCGCTTAGTTGTGTCTGACTCTGCGACCCCATAAATCGCAGCACGCCAGGCCTCCCTGTCCATCACCAACTCCCAGAGTTCACTCAGACTCGCATCCATCAAGTGAGTCAGTGATGCCATCCAGCCATCTCATCCTCTGTCGTCCCCTTCTCCTCCTGCCCTCAATCCCTCCCAGCATTAAAAAAGCATTAAGTTTCTTTTTATACTGTTGTGAGCCAATTTTCCCAAGGTCATCTATTAAACAATCCATCTGTTCCCCAATGATTTTTATGTTTTACCACCTAAAAAACTTTTCCATATATCATGAGTCAGTGATGCCATCCAGCCATCTCATTCTCTGTCGTCCCCTTCTCCTCCTGCCCTCAATCCCTCCCAGCATTAAAAAAGCATTAGGTTTCTTTTTATACTGTTGTGAGCCAATTTTCCCAAGGTCATCTATTAAACAATCCATCTGTTCCCCAATGATTTGAAATGTTTTACCACCTAAAAAACTTTTCCATATATCAGTTTATTTCTGAGCTCTCCATTCAATCCCTTGAATCTATTTGTCTATTCTTGTATCAAAAAAAAAAAAAAAACTTAAAAAAAATTCAACTATGACTTTCTACTATGTCTTAATATTTGATGGCCAAATCTCTCTTCTATCCTCTTCTTAAGGTTAATTATTTCTGGAATTCTATTCTCCCTAAATATTTTTAATAAAATTATATTTTAATCCAATTGAAATTGAGATCAAGATTAATTTTGGCAGATTTGACATGTTTATAGTATTAAACTTTATCATCCTAAGAGTATGGACAATCTTTTTTCATACACATCACCTACTATGTTTTCTATTTAACATTTCTCATGAAAGTCTTGCATAAACTCAGTTGTTAATCCCCAGCTATTTACTACTTTGTATTGCTGTTTTTACATTGAAATATTTAGTAATTATTCTTCACAGAGAGTATAGTAGTCATTTCTAAAAGTTAATCTTGCATCTAGGACCTTGGTTAACTCTTTTAATACTTCCAAAGTTTGCCTGTTTAATTTTTTTAAGGTAGATGACTATCTCATCTGCAAATAATGTGTCTTTACTCTCATTTCAATACTTCCATTTCTTTAAGTATTGTTCTTTACCATTAACCTTTACACAATCCAAAATATATACTAAATTTTTCCATGAAATATAATCATTTCTGTATTTTTTGATATATAGCATTTACCAAACTAAGAAAGTACCCTTCTAAGCCTTTAGTCCCAAGATATATTTTTCATAAACAGGTAGTGAACCTTATCAAATGCTTTCTTGGGATCAATAAAGATGATTATTTGATTTTATTTCTCCTTTGATCTAACAGTATGATGAATTGTTCTCACATTTTTTAATATCAAGTATCAAGTCTTACTTGATCATGATGCATTATTTGTATTATACCACAGGGTATGCTTAACCAAAGTTTACTTTGTGTGGATTGTGGTATCTATAGTCATACGAGAAACAGGCCTAGTGATTCTTTTTTCCTGTTATGCTCATCGGGCTACAGGTTTAAAATTATACTGCTGCTGCTGCTAAGTCGCTTCAGTCGTGTCCGACTCTGTGCGATCCCATAGATGGCAGCCCGCCAGGCTCCCCCGTCCCTGGGATTCTCCAGGCAAGAATACTGGATTGGGTTGCCATTTCCTTCTCCAATGCATGAAAGTGAAAAGTGAAAGTGAAGTCGTTCAGTTGTGTCCAACTCTTAGCGACTCCATGGACTGCAGCCTACCAGGCTCCTTCATCCATGGGATTCTCCAGGCAAGAGTACTGGAGTGGCGTGCCATTGCCTTCTCCGAAAATTATACTAGAGTTACTTAAATTAGCTGGTAACTTTTTCTCATTTTCAATTTCTAGGGCAACTTTCAAGAACACTTAGTGTTCTTTAAAAGTTGGGTCCAATTAACATAAACTCATCCATCCTAGGTTATGTGTTCTTATTAGTTAACTGATCAATTTCAACCCTTTACTGTATCTTGTACTAATCTGAGCATTTTATACCTTTCCAGACAGAGGATGAGATGGTTGGATGGCATTATCAACTTAACGGACATGAGTTTGGGCAAACTCTGGGAGATAGTAAAGGACAGAGAAGCCTGATGTGCTCCAGTCCACGGGGTTGCAAAGACTCAGACACGACCGAGCAACTGAGCAACAACTCTATCTTTCTAGAAATAGATTAACTTCATCTTAGTCTACAAATCAGACATTGTTCCTTGGAGAATTAACTCTTCCCCTGCTCTAAAGGCAGACCATGTATTTTAAAGCTACCAATCAGCAAAAATGTTACCTTTGCCAGAATGTGTAGTCGGGATTAGCTGTATTACCTTAACTGGCCCAGACAGAAAACTCAGAACTTTTCTGTGAAGAGGAATAAACAAAGCTCTTCATTGCCTGGCTTCACAGCATAATATGAGGTATGGAATCATAATGGGAGAGAATGGGTTTTAGAGACTCGCTGCATACGTTGGACCCAAATGTGAGCCAACAAAGACAAGAGATAATCCCTGGTGAGGCTGAGTTTTGGATAAAAGCAAATCTATCCCCAGCAGTGTAGTTTAGTGTGTCAAGAGACCCTCAAGAAAACATTTCTCAGTTTCTGACATTTGCAGTCATACAGTTCCTAAACTTTTGGTCCTAATACTTTGGCCTGTAAACTCCTGCCCCTGACAATGCTGACTAAGGGCAACTGTTGACTTGTGGCCTCTAGCGTGATATTCTGAGCCCACAGTCTCTGCTTGCTCTCGGCTATGCCCAGCAGAGCCCTCTGAAGCAGAAGCCTTGATCTCACTTTCAGAACTCAGCTTTCTTTTACACTCTGAACCACCAGCCTCTCTTTCTAGCTTTCCACCCGACCACCACTGCCCCAGTGCCCAGGTCACAGCGTCAGATAAAATAGAGATTTACCAATTATCACACACATTTATCACTCAGTTTTCCTAGACAGTCCCCAATTGTGACTTTACAGTTTCATAAGCCTAATGAGAAAGAAAGAAAAAGATATTCATATACAGTCATATCTATATCTATAGTGGTTATACATATGTATTTTTTTCCTCTAGTAAGTTCTGGCACTCTCAATATCCCTATTGAGTTTCCAGAACATATGATATCATTTCAAAGACATATGACAGAGAAACAATGTTTAGATTTCTAAAAGTGACACAAACTGAATTTTAACTGTAACAAACTGTTGTACCAAGCTATGTTTAAAAACTTTACATTTAGAAACAATGACACATGCTGCCAAAGTCTGTTTGAAGTGTTCTTTCCCTGTAATATGTATAAAGACTTTCTGTTTTTAAATCAAAATTTATTCAGTAACAAAGGTATACCCAATATTTTGATGATTTGGGGAGGGGGGTAAAGAAGAATTTGAAAAGATGCACACAGCAGTTCATCTCTTACCAATCATGCTTTCAAGAATAAAAAGCAAGGCTAAATTAAAAAACAAACCCTCTAATACTAACAGTATAGACAGTTCTTTAGAACATTACTTTAAAGCAAGACAAAATTTCCACCAAAACTGCCTAGTGTTTGTCCTCTATTCTGACCTTGATGGAAATGAATATTCATTTCAGGAACTACACTATTGGTCCCTCCTTCACTGCAGACTGAAGTCACCACCATGTAATCAGGAAGTCTGAGGTCCTGCAGACAAAGCTGTGAGCCTGAGCAGTGGCAAAACCACGACAGGCAGGAGACAAGGTATTTCAGAAACTATCTGAAAGACGCAGGAGTCATCATCAGGAACTGCCCTTTGAGTTAGCTGTTCGTGAGTTTCACGTAAAGGGCAGAGTGGCTAAACCCAATTTCAACGCTTCTTTTGACTTGAATGCTCTCTGGTAAAACAGATGATTTGATTTTCAAGTCCTTTTGTCCTAGTCTATTAAGGCTGTGTGTGTGGTTTAAGAACAATAGAAATTTATTTCATACAGTTCTACAGGCTGACAGTTCGAGATCAGGATGGCAGCATGATGGGGGAGCAGGTGACAGCTCTCTTCTATGTCACAGACTTCTCACAGTTTCCTCACATGATAGAAGAGGTTAGGGAGCTCTGTGAGATCTCTTTTATAAGAGCTATTACTCTAACCGTTGAGAGTTCCACCCTTATGACTTAGGCACCTCCCAAAGGCCTTGTCTCCTAACACTGTCATACTGGGCATTAGGATTTTAGCACATGGATTTTGGAGGGACACAAACGTTCAGACCATACCATCCTTATGTCACATAAACTTAGTGATTTTAATTTTAGACATGTTTATCTTAGTATTTAAAAGACTATAAGTAATTATAACTCTGAGTTTAAATAGTAAAAAAAAAAAAAAGATAGAGGCTAAATTAACATATAAAGAAAGCAGAGCGCCGAAGAACTGATGCTTTTGAACTGTGGTGTTGAAGACTCCTGAGAGGCCCTTGGACTGCAAGGAGATCCAACCAGCCCATCCTAAAGGAGATGTCAGTCCTTCATTGGAAGGACTGACACTGAAGCTGAAACTCCAATACTTTGGCCACCTGATGCGAAGAGTTGACTCATTTGAAAAGACCCTGATTCTGGGAAAGACTGAGGGCAGGAGGAGAAGGGGACGACAGAGGATGAGATGGTTGGACAGCATCACTGACTCAATGAACATAAGTTTGGCTAAACTCCGGGAGTTGGTGATGGAGACGGAGGCCTGGCATGCTGGGGTTCGTGGAGTCACAAAGAGTTGGACATGACTGAGTGACTGAACTGAACTGAAATTAACCTACTGTGCATGAGTCTTAATAAAGATCATCAGAGCTAACATGTCCAATTGCTAGCAAACTGCAACAACTCCATACCCTTAGAGACTGAATAACTGAAGTCTGTTAGCTATTTCACCATTCTTAAGTTCTAATGCAGTGCCTGGGCATACAGACAAGCATCACACTAGAACCTAAGCATTCCGGGATGAAAGATATTTCCTGCTTCCAAGGAGCTCACAGTCTAGTGAGGGAGTTGGCAAACCAAGCAGTAGTTACACATGATAAAGCTAAATGCAGAGAGGCAGAGCCAGCCCACCTAAAGGCTACAAAGCAGAAGTGTCATCTCAGCTCAGTTTTGAGGTATGAGGCATCATTGGGCAAAGAGAGAGGGGCATGTGAAAATACACAGTGTTTCTGGAGAATGACGTATAGCTGTAACAAATCATACTTCAGGAAAATAGCAAGAAAGCTAAGCAGGGAGAAGTCCTTGATTATTACAATAAGCACATTTTGTTTCAGTGTGAGTGCAAAAGAGTTTAGTTTTTTTCCAACAGAAACATATGTCATCCTAAGTAAGGTATTCCATGGACTGCTATAGAAGAGTGAGTGCTGCACCGGCTGTGATCCTAACTGCAATTGCTCACAGCCATCCAAGGGCAGAGCAATGAAAACACGGTGAAGGGCAGCAGCTCTGATCAGGAGGGTGCAGTGTGCCTAGTGAAAAGGCAGGGACAGGACAACCGTCACATCTCAGGGTTGACCCACCAGGTAGATCACGTTGATTGTCTCCCAAATTGTGAACACAGGAGGAAGAATTAAGGGAGAAGACGAAAAACTGTTCTTGGAAGTACAAAAAGCCAGGATGCAAGCTTTGCTTCCTGGGTGTGCCTCTCTTTCTGACTGCACTGCTCAGAAGCTAGTAATTTTCAGCCAAAATTATAGTTTCCTGTGAGATAAATAAAAATCTCTTCTTACCAAAGTGGGGGTGGGGGTCGGGAAGAAAGCATGGAAAGGATCAAGAGAAGAAAGAAGATACTTTGATGAGCAGAATGAACAATGTGGAAGAAGAGGGAAATGATATCCACAGAAAGTGGAAAGAAAATCATTAGCATCAGCAAGAATGAACCAAACCTCTGCAGCTGTGCAAGGCTGGACTTCAGGGTGGCTACAGTGAGACCAGCAAGGGGACTTCCCTACCGGTCCAGTGGTTAAGAAACGGTGCTTCCACTGCAGGGGCACAGGATAGGTCCCTGGTTGTGGATCTAAGATACTGCAGGCCTTTACAGGTGGCAAAAACATAACTAATAATAATAAAAAATACAGTGAGACCAGCAAGGAGACTTCCTGGTGGTGCAGTGGTTAATACAAAGAGTATCCACTTCAGGGGGCAGGGGATAGATCCCTGGTTGGCGATTCTAAGATCCTGTAGTACACACAAAAGTGACCAAAATATAAAATAGTAATAAAATACAGTGAGACCAGAAAGGCATGAAAGTAAAACTTTCAGAGAAGGCTGGCAGTTCAGCAGGAGGTCACAGACCTCAGGGCACATCTTGTTAACAAAAGCCTGTTCTCTCCCCACTGAGGCAACCAAGGGTCAGCAGGACTTACTTAACTCCTTTTTCCACAGGTGGCTGATAGTTAGCAAAAACTGACATATAACTGGAGAAGTTTAATTGCAGTATCAGTACTCATTTATATCATATCTACAAAGAAACTCCTCAACCGAACTTCAGAGCACAAGACGTCAATTCCACCAAGGTGTTGGGTGTAGTCCACACTTTTTTTGACCAATATTTAAAAATTGGGAGGTTTTGCATCATTTCTGATTTCACAAATTAGAAGATCTTGATATGAGGCCCACCTTCCCCTATGACATCCAGAGTTGGGACTAAGTAAAAGCCTCCCTCTTCAGATGGAAAACTTGCTAATTTTGGAAACTTGGTCTATTGCTCTTGAAGAAAAGGATCTTCTTTTATTTTCCATACTGTAATCATATTCCTTTGATAAAAGCACATTCACTTCCAGTAGAAATACATTTTAAATACTACTCTTACAAACTGTCAACTTATAAACTTTCATATATAAGAATAAAGCTGGGTTCCAGAGAAAAAACATCTCAAAATTTTACAGATGGTGTTCACTAGTATTATGTGGTCTTTTGGTCTTAACCATCACAGGGTTCTCTAGTCTGCTGCTACTGCTGCTAAGTTGCTACAGTCATGTCCAACTCTGTGCAACCCCATGGACTGCAGCCCACCAGGCTCCCCCGTCCCTGGGATTCTCCAGGCAAGATCACTAGAGTGGGTTGCCATTTCCTTCTCAATGCATGAAAGTGAAAAGTAAAAGCAAAGTCGCTCAGTCGAATCCAACTCTTCGCAACCCCATGGACTGCAGCCCACCAGGCTCCTCCATCCATGGGATTCTCCAGGCAAGAGTACTGGAGTGGGTTGCCATTGCCTTCTCCATCTCTAGTCTAAGGAGACTGATATAAACATGCTGGGTTCTGTGGGCGCCATGGGCTGGGTTTTGTGAGCATGCAATATCGAGATTATATGCAAAGGCAGTGAGTGTGGAAGATGCTAGTGAGATGATTGCATGCTATCAGGAAGCAAGCAAAAGAGGAGAAAAAAATGAAAAAGGAGAGTAGTAGCTGGGATTATGCAAGTGCACATGGAATTCATCGGGAAGAACACGTGAATCACTTGGTGTGTGAAAAGTACCGGGCCCTGGAAAGGATGCTAATTACAAAATAGCTAACTTTCTATTATTATACAGGCAAGCTCAATCATTAAACAGGTCACACTGCTAAAATGTGTTAAGCATTGTCACACTTTAGGTAACTTTAAACACTGGCCTAACACAAATTTAAAAATATAAACATTCCAGAAGCCACTTCACACGAGGAAGAAACTGCAATCCTAGCCCTCTGCATTTTGGCAGCAGTCTGAAGGTTATGCAATTTAGTGATACTCAGAATAAGCACAAAAGAGAGGGCTTCTATTAAAATGTATAACATTGTACTTTGATGCAAGAAATATGAGAACCCACCAAGGACACAGAAAACATCATAAGAGCCACAGGCACAGTGTTAGAAATTGGTATTGTCTGCAGTTAGGTGCCAACCTTGTGTAAATGAAAAGCTGAAACATTATGGCAAAATTCACTAAGTGAAAACTCTTACAGAGGCACTCATGCAGACAAGTTCTGTACATATATTTTCTCTGTGATGAAGACACTACATATTAATCACTGGCAAAACATTTTCTATTTATAAAAATTAATTTCAGCTTTTTCAAATTCAGGGTAACGGTTAAAAGTTAAAATAATCTGGCTGAACAGACCTTGACTAAACACATGCAAAGGCTTTAGAAATACAGACCTCCCCAATGATATTCAATAAGAGACTACTGTGTCCAGTTAATGGTCAAGAATCATTGTTTACTTTTTTGTATGATAGCAGTTCTCAATAGCTCTCTTATTTTCCTTTTAATAGGCAGCATTCCACTCAGACAACCCCCAATGCCCTCTTTCTTCATAGTGGAGAAACTGTTCTGTATTCCACTTGGCAGAGTTGCCAATAAGAGAGCACACACCACTGACTCCTGATCACAACAGTGGTGCATCAGAACAGCTTCTGGATCCCAAAATCACCATAAAGGTGCACTTAAGTCTCACGATATGGAATCTTCTCACCTTAACCAACACTAAGCATGCTAGTTAAAATGCATACAAGTAAATTATTTGTTGATTACTACCTTGTAGCTCCATTCTACCAGCCTTACAGTGTAAGTCATTCCACTTTGTTCTTCAGCTTTTCTAGATTCTTTGTAACACAGATATCTACCCTAACAATTGGTAGCTTGTATTTATTCAGTTACACAATAAAAGGTCATCCTAACAAAGCGCATGGGGTGGTCCTAGGCATACCTTGGTTTGCTAGATTTCCTAAAGTTCTACTTTTAATTTCAAGCAACCAGTATTGAAATATTTCTAACATACACAACATGCTTCCTCACCTCCAAAGGATATTTTGTTGAATGTAACTTAAATTTTGAACATTAGTTGAAGCCATCATAATAAACATCAGTCATTAATGGAAGTGACACAGTTCAGTTCAGTTACTCAGGTGTGTCCGACTCTTTGTGACCCCAATGACTGCAAAATGGACTGCAGCACGCCAGGCTTCCTGGTCCATCACCAACTCCTGGAGCTTACTCAAACGCATGTCCATCAAGTCAGTGATGACATCCAACAATCTCATCCTCTGTTGTCCCCTTCTCCTCCTGCCTTCAATCTTTCCCAGCATCAGAGTCTTTTCCAAACAGTCAGTTCTTATCAGGTGGCAAAAGTACTAGAGCTTCAGATCAGCATCAGTCCTTCCAATGAATATTCAGGACCGATTTCCTTTAGGATGGACTGGTTGGATCTCCTTCCTGTCGAAGGCACACTCAAGAGGCTTCCACAACACCACAGTTCAAAAGCATCGACTGTTCGGTGCTCAGCTTTTGTTACACTCCAACTCTACATCCATACATGCTGCTGCTGCTGCTAAGTCACTTCAGTCGTGGCCGACTCTGTGCGACCCCAAAGATGGCAGCCCACCAGGCTCCCCTGTCCCTGGGATTCTCCAGGCAAGAACACTGGAGTGGGTTGCCATTTCCTTCTCCAAAGAATGAAAGTGAAAAGGCAAAGTGAAGTCACTCAATCATGTCCGACTCTTAGTGACCCCATGGACTACAGGCTACCAGGCTCCTCCGTCCATGGGATTTTCCAGGCAAGAGTACTGAAGTGGATTGCCATTGCCTTCTCCGCATCCATACATGACTACTGGAAAAACCATAGTTTGGACTAGATGAGCCTTTGTTGGCAAAGTAATGTCTCTGCTTTACAATACGCTGTCAAGGTTGGTCACAGCTTTTCTTCCAAGAAGGAAGCGTCTTTTAATTTCATGGCTGCAGTCACCTTCTGCAGTGACTTTGGAGCCCCCCAAAATAAAGTTTCTCACTGTTTCCATTGTTTCCCCATCTATTTGCCATGAAGTGATGGGACTAGATGCCACGATCTTAGTTTTCTGAATGTTGAGTTTTAACCCAACTTATTCATTCTCCTCTTTCACTTTCATCAAGAGGCTCTTTAGTTCTTCACTTTCTGCCATAAGGGTGGTGTCATCTGCATATCTGAGGTTATTGATATTTCTCCTGGCAATCTTGATTCCAGCTTGTGCTTCATCCCACCCAACATTTCCCATGATGTACTCTGCAAATAAGTTAAATAAGCAGAGTGACAATATACAGCCTTGAGACACTCCTTTCCCAATCTGAAACCAGTCTGCTGTTCCATGTCTAGTTCTAGCTTTCATTATAGGGGACTGAAATGCAAAAGTAGGAGTCCAGAGAAACCTGGAGTAACAGGCAAATTTGGCCTTGGAGCACAGAAGGAAGGAGGGCAAAGGCTAACAGAGTTTTGCCTAGTGAATGTGCTGGTCATAGCAAACACCATCTTCCACCAACACAAGAGAAGTTGCTTGTGTAAGAACTGTTGCTTCTTGACCTGCATACTGATTTCTCAGGAAACAGCTAAGGTGGTCTGGTATTACCAGCTCTTTAAGAATTTTCCAGTTTGCTTGTGATCCACACAGTCAAAGACTCTGGTGTCATCGATAAAGCAGAAGTAGATGTTTTTCTGGAAGTCTTTCGCGTTTTTGATGATCCAACGGACGTTGGCAATTTGATCTCTGGTTCCTCTGACTTTTCTAAAACCAGCTTGAACATCTGGAATTTGATAGTTCACATACTATTGAAGTCTGGCTTGGAGAATTTTGAGCATTACTTTGCTAGTGTTTGAGATGAGTGCAATTGTGTAATACTTTGAGCATTCTTTGGCAATTCCATTCTTTGGGACTGAAATGAAAACTGACCTTCTTTTCCAGTCCTGTGGCCACTGCTGAGTTTCCCAAAGTTGCTGGCATATTGAGTACAGCACTTTCACAGCATCATCTTTTAGGATTTGAAATAGCTCAATTGGAATTTCATCACCTCCACTAGATTTTTTTTTTTTTCCAGTAACGCTTCCTAAGGCCACTTGACTTTGCATTCCAGGGTGTCTGGCTCTAGGTGAGTGATCACACCATTATGGTTATCTGGATCATGAAGATCTTTTTTGTGCAGTTCTTCTGTGTATTCTTGCCACCTCTTCTTAATCTCTTCTGCTTCTGTTAGGTCCATATTGTTTCTGTCCTTTCTCGTGCCCATCGTTGCATGAAATGTTCCCTTGGTGTCTCTAATTTTCTTGGGGAAATCTCTAGTCTTTCCCATTGTATGTTTTCCTCTATTTCTTTGAACTGATCACTGAAGAAGTCTTTCTTACTTCTCCTTGCTATTCTTTGGAACTCTGCATTCAAATGGGTATTATTTCCTTTTGTCCTTTGCCTTTTGCTTCTCTTCTTTTCTCAGCATTTTGTAAGCCCTCCTCAGACAACCATTTTGCCTTTTTGCATTTCTTTTTCTTGGGGATGGTCTTGATCACTGCCTCCTGTACAATGTCACGAACCTCTGTCCATAGTTCTTCAAACACTCTGTCTATCAGATCTAATCTCTTGAATCTATTTGTCACTTCCACTGTTTAATTGTAAGGAATTTGATATAGGTCATACCTAAAGGGTCTAGTGGTTTTCCCTACTTTCTTCAATTTAAGTCTGAATTTGGCAATAAGGAGTTCATGATCTGAGCCACAGTCAGCTCCCAGTCTTGTTTTTGCTGACTGTATAGAGCTTCTCCATCTATGGCTGCAAAGAATATAATCAGTCTAACTTTGGTATTGATCATCTGGTGATGTCCATGTGTAGAGTCTTCTCTTGTGTTGGTGGAAGATGGTGTTTGCTATGACCAGCACATTCACTAGGCAAAACTCTGTTAGCCTTTGCCCTCCTTCCTTCTGTGCTCCAAGGCCAAATTTGCCTGTTACTCCAGGTTTCTCTGGACTTCCTACTTTTGCATTTCAGTCCCCTATAATGAAAAAGACATCTTTTGGGGGTGTTAGTTCTAGAAGCTCTTGTAGGTCTTCATAGAACCATTCAACTTCAGCTTCTTCAGCATCATTGGTTGGGGCATGACTTAGATTACTATGATACTACATGGTTTGCCTTGGAAATGAACAGAGATCATTCTGTTGTTTTCGAGATTGCACCAAGTACTGAATTTTGGACTCTTCTGTTGACTATGAGGGTTACTCCATTTCTTCTAAGGGATTCTTGCCCACAGTAGTAGATATAATGGTCATCTGAGTTGAATTCACCCATTCCAGTCCATTTTAGTTCACCGATTCCTAAAATGTTGATGTTCACTCTTTCCATCTCCTGTTGGACCACTTCCAATTTACCTTGATTCACGGACCTAACTGTAGAAGGAAATGGCAACCCACTCCAGTATCCTGCCTAGAGAATCCTGTGGACAGAGGAGCCTGGTGGGCTGCTGCCCATAGGGTTGCACAGAGTTGGGCATGACAGAAGCAACTTAGCATGCATGCATGCATTGGAGAGGGAAAGACAATCCACTCCATTATTCTTGCCTGGAGATTCCTGGGGACAGAGGAGCGTGATGGGCTGCCGTCTATGGGGTCGCACAGAGTCAGACACGACTGAAGCAACTTAGCAGCAGCAGCAGCATGGACCTAACATTCCAGGTTCCTATGCAATACTGTTCTTTACAGCATTGGACTTAACTTCCATCAACAGTCACATCCACAACTGGGTGCTGTTTTTGCTTTGGCTCCATCTCTTCATTCTTTCTGGAGTCATTCCTCCACTCTTCTCCAGTAGTATACTGGGCACCTACTGACCTGGGGAGTTCATCTTTCAGTATCCTATCCTTTTGCCTTTTCATAGTGTTCATGGGATTGTCAAGGCAAGAATGCAGAAGTGGTTTGCCATTCCCTTCTCCAGTGGACCACATTCTGTCAGAACTCTCCACCATGACTGATGACATTTAAGATGGCAGAGTAGAAGGACATGCTCTCATCTTCTCCCATGAGAGCTCCAAAATTACAACTCGCTGCTGAACAACTGGCAACAGGAGAATGTTGGAACCCACCAAAAATATATACCCCACGTCCAAGGGCAAAAGAGAAGCCCCAGCAAGACGGTAGGAGGGGCAAAATTATGATTAGAATCAAACCCCATACCCAGCTTAGATGCTCCGAAGGCTCAAACAAAACCTTGTGCACACCTGGAGACTCTACAGAGACTAAGCCAGACCTGCCTTTGAGTGTGGAAGCAACACAATAGAGCATCAAAGTCAGAAGCATTTTAAAGTCCTGGGCTCACTGCTCAAATTTATCAGGTTACTGAAGACTGCTTGACGATTGGACTCCTTATGCACAAAATGGGAATGGGAATAAGAACACATTTCTCATACTATTGTGGGGATGACCGAATAGATAATTAAGAGCACTCATAAACACACGTCTGCATCATTCCTCCAGAAACGGGAATGCTCCCAAAATCTGCTGAGACAGGTGAAACTTTTGCCTCTAGTCTCACAGTTCCAGACCAAGACAGGGAGTTCTCATGCTTGACTTGATCATTATTGTCTATTTGCCTGTTAGTTTTCTGTGACTATGGTTTTCATTCTGTCTGCCATCGATGGATAAGGATAAGAGGCTTATGGAAGTTTCCTGATGGGAGAGACTGACTGAAGGGGAATCTGGGGCTTGTTCTGATGGGTAGGGCCATGCTCAGTAAATCTTTAATCCAATTTTATGTTGCTGGGCGGGCTGTGTTCTCTCCCTGTTGTCTAACCTGAGGATAAAGATCCCCCTAGTCAAAGCTATGGTTTTTCCAGTGGTCATGTATGGATGTGAGAGTTGGAGTATAAAGAAAGCTGAATGCCAAAGAATTGATGCTTTTGAACTGTGGTGTTGTGGAAGACTCTTGAGAGTCCCTTGGACTGCAAGGAGATCCAACCAGTCCATCTTAAAGGAAATCAGTCCTATATATTCATTGGAAGGACTGATGCTGAAGCTGAAACTCCAATACTTTGGCCACCTGATGTGAAGAGCTGATTCGTTGGAAAAGACCCTGATGCTGGGAAAGACTGAAGGCAAGAGGAGGAGACAACAGAGGATGAGATGGCTGGATGGCATCACTGACTCAATGGACATGAGTCTGAGGAAGCTCCAGGAGTTGGTGATGGACAGGAAAGGCTGGTGTGCTGCAGTCCATGGGGTTGCAGAGAATCGGACACAACTGAGCGACTGAACTGATGTAGGCTGAAGCTATCATTGCTATCATTATGTTAGTCAGTGATCTAACAAATGAAAAAAACAGGATACAGGATACAACAAATAAAAGGAACTTTCCAATATAAAACAGAAAGGAGTTCTGCTCCTTTCTCTTGTAAGCAGAGAAATGGGTTTCCCAAAATAAAGAGTTTCCTACATGGTGATGGGGGGAAGAAGCGGTGCTACAAACTGATTTATCCACCTGGGCCCATCACAACTGTCCAGTTCTTTTGATAAATGTTAGGTGTATCCCAGGATAATCAGCAAGACGTTTTTACAATGAACCTGGCTGCAAGTTCAAACAAGCGTTAGCAGACAGACGTAACACCACCGTGTCACCTGTTGCTTTGACTCTTAAACTCCCCTCTTTGACTTTTTAGGCACTCCAACCACCACTCTGCATGAAAGACTCACCATTCCCGGAGGATCAGCTAATCTAGTCAAATCAGGAGGCAGAACGATCTTCTGAGTGAAAACACTGAATTCTCAATTCAGGGGTTTATTCTGCAGATGTTAGCTGTTTCACTTGCAAGATTCTTATACTCTCTCCAAGCAAAGGATGGAGATATCTGTATAACTCCTAATGAACCACATTCATCTCACTAATGGAGAATTACTTCTAACATTCATTTCATTCATTAATTTTGTGGTTCATACTTATCAAGCAGTATCTGAAGTGTTCTTAGTGACCACTTTAGATGGCAGACTCCCCCTAGGGTTCATCTTACATAACCAACCATGTCTACAGGGGAAGATAATTTGAGCACACACATGTATTACTGACTATACTGAAACATATCAAAAGTAAATCAAGATTAGTAACAAAAAGAATGAAGGGGTTTGATTGTTGTTAAGTTTGTGTTCCTGGTGGAAGAAGGATTGGAGAATAAAAGGCAGAAGCTTTAAAGACAGGAAACATAGATCCTGTAGCTATGGGTGGCGCACCAGGAGCTTCTATAGATGTTTAAGGGACTGGTGATTTGGTTTGTACCTCATGGGAGGAGCCAAAAAAAAAAAAAAAAAAAAAAATGGACTGGGAACCAAGCAGCCCAAACGTCCCTTTTCCCTGTTATTCTTCCTGCTAAAGAGTATGTACACAATACAGAGCTGACTGCAGCAGCTCCTGCTCTAGTTAGAACTTACCATCTGCCGGGTTTTGGCTCACTCTGGATCCCAAAGCAATCCAGGAAACCTGAATTACACTTGCCCTCCAATAATATGTTGATTTCAATCTCCTTTAAATGTATAAATTAGGATAGCCTGTATAGTTTCTTTGTCGACAGATAAAGGTAGACAGATAGACTGATTTTGTTTTATAATGATACTTCAATCATTCTACAGAAAAGAATCACCCAGCAAGACTTTGAAACTTAGACTTGCCACTCCACAGACAAACTGAATAGGAATCTCTGTGGTGGGACCCAAGCATGGGTATGTTGGGGGTTAAAGAAAGTTACTATTTGCATCAGGGCTTCCCTGGTAGCTCAGTGGTAAAGAACCTGCCTGCTATGTTGAACATGAAGGAGACACAGGTTCAACTGTTGAGTCAGGAAGATGGTCTGGAGGAGGAAATGTCAACACACTCCAGTATTTTTGCCTGGAAAGAGTCCCATGGACAGAGGAGGCTGGTGGGCTACAGTCCAGAGTTGCAAAGAGTCAGACACAACTGAATGACTAAGAATGCATGCTATTTGAGGCAGGTATAAACCCCTGAAGAGGAACTAAAAAGCCTCTTGATGAAAGTAAAAGAGGAGCGTGAAAAAGTTGGCTTAAAGCTCAACATTCAGAAAATGAAGATCATGGCATCCGGTCCCATCACCCCATGGGAAATAGATGGAGAAACAGTGGAAACAGTGTCAGACTTTATTTTTCTGGGCTTCAAAATCACTGCAGATGGTGACTGCAGCCATGAAATTAAAAGACGCTTACTCCTTGGAAGAAAAGTTATGATCAACCTAGATAGCATATTCAAAAGCAGAAACTTTTGCCAACTAAGGTCTGTCTAGTCAAGGCTATGGTTTTTCCAGTGGTCATGTATGGATGTGAGAGGTGGACTGTGAAGAAGGCTGAGCGCAGAATTGATGCTTTTGAACTGTGGTGTTGGAGAAGACTCTTGAGAGTCCCTTGGACTGAAAAGAGATCCAACCAGTCCATTCTGAAGGAGATCAACCCTGGGATTTCTTTGGAAGGAATGATGCTAAAGCTGAAGTTCCAGTACTTTGGCCACCTCATGCAAAGAGTTACTCATTGGAAAAGACCCTGATGCTGGGAGGAATTGGGGGCAGGAGGAGAAGGGAACGACCGAGTATGAGATGGCTAGATGGAATCACTGACTCGATGGACGTGAGTCTGAGTGAACTCTGGGAGTTGGTAATGGACAGGGAGGCCTGGTGTGCTGCGATTCATGGGGTCGAAAAGAGTCGGACACGACTGAGCGACTGAACTGAACTGAACTGATATATCCTTGATAAAGAACCACTAGAGAAGTGCCAGTGCGCAATAATGATGAACTAGGTTTTCAAACCAATCTCCTTTCACCAGCAAAAAAGAAAAAAAAAAAAATTCTTTAAAATGCTGGTCATTTTTGTTTAATAAATTACTTTAAAATCACCAAACAGGTGACAAGATAATAAGGAATTATCAGAACAATCTGATAATTATTGAAGGAAAAACAAGAACCCAGAGAGAGAAGCTAGCATGGGAACACAACTTTCCTTGAATGCAAATTTTAAAATTCCTATAGGTCTGAATTTTCTCTTAATGGGTTCACTAGTAGGTGTTTGAAGTCCCAAGTTGACACAGGGTGAGGCTTCTAATGGAAAACCACCCTGGAAGAAGAAAAAATAGATTCCCTATGGAACCCCAGCTTAAGGGTACAGATGAAATAGAATAGATCTGCAGCTGTGATAGGAATTAGGAGGGTCATCCAAAGAAGCTGAAGCCTTGAACTTGGTGGTGCCAGACTCAAAGTGCCTCCAGAAGGTAGAACCAAATACTGATTCTCTCTGGAGGAAGATGTCACAAGTAAATGTGACCATATTCAAATAAAGTACTTCTGCTGATCAAAAGATGTCAAGAAAAAGAAAAGACAAGCCACTGAATGGAAGGAAAAACTGTAATATACATAATAGACAAAGGACTAGAATCTGGAATATAGACAGCCCTGTACAAGATGTATACAGATACTTCACAAAAGAGGAAATCCAAATAGTGAATAAACACATGAAAAGGTGCTCAACCTCATCAATAATCATAGATTATTATGTAAATAAAAAAAGCACAAATCACTAAAGTTTCTATAGCATGATTATACTTACATAAAAGTCAAAACCAAGTATGATCAAATAATATTGTTTTGATATGCACACACAGTGAGTGGCAAAATTCTAAAGAGAAAGGAAAAGAACTGGGGAGCAGGAAGGGATTATAACTGGGATGGGATGCACAGGAGAGCTGGTAATGCTCTTTTTCCTGACCTGGTGATGACTGCCAGGATTTATGTTTACAATAATCCTTTAAACCATATTTCCAGCCTTATATACTCCCAGGGATGGGGGAGCCTGGTGGGCTGCCGTCTCTGGGATCGCACAGAGTCAGACACGACTGAAGCGACTTGGCGGCAGCAGCATACTCTCCTGATCACATGTCATATTTCATAATGAAGCTATTTAAAAAGAAGAGGAAAGAGGAGTAATAACAAGAGGGAAGAAGAGAAGCACAAACAAGGAGGAGGAGGAGGCAGAACTGGAGGTGGGAGAGAAGCAGAGGGAGAAGGGGGTGAAGAGGAAGAAGGTTTCAGTTCAGTTCAGTCGCTCAGTCATGTCCGACTCTTTGAGAGCCCATGAATTGCAGCACGCCAAGCCTCCCTGTCCATCACCAACTCCCAGAGTTCACTCAGACTCAACATCCATTGAGTCACACCAACTTAAACCCCAGGTTCTGTAAAACCAGTGACCATGTATTTTCCTTTGAGTGCCCAAGTGTCAGATCAGTTCTTACCATACAGCCCCTTTCTGCAAACACTCTCTGCTGCCTCACTGTTCACTGTGCTCTGAATTCAGCTATTGTCCTGATTTTTGGTTCTCTTTGATAGCCTTCTCAATCAGCCAAAAACTATGACACAATACATCCTACAAGGAGTATTCAAGGAGCAGAAATCTGGGCAGGATATCACAGGATGAGACTTACTCAATATAATTTCAGCTTCATTTAATCTTATAGATATCATTCTTACAGGTATGATAAATACCTCCTCAGGTGTGGCTTTGCTTTCATGGATATTGTCCTGAGTTTCACTGACGCTGAACAGTCCTGATAGAAGGTATGATCATCAATGCCATGCTCTCCAGATATACTATGACAGCAGGTCTGAATTTTCTCTCCTCAACCTCAGCAGGAGTATTCCCACAGATTTTTTTTTTTAAATAACTTTAAAAAATGCAGTTGGGAAAAATGTAGTCAGTAAACATAACTCATGGCTTCTCACAGATTTTTAGATAACATTTTAGGGGCCAAACAATGTGATTCTTTTAAATGAGGAATTTAGTTCAAAATTTAAGATCATAGATTTTGGGGGAAAGGAAGAAATATGTCTAAGTATTTATTCAACATACTCCTTATTCTTAGGGGACACTTTGGTATCACGCAAGGCACTGGACTTAAAAATTAACTAATCATTCTGTGGCTGTTTTGAGGGAGAAATTCTACTTAAGGTTAGGAATTTGTTCTTTCTTCCAACTGAATCAGATTTTACTTAAAATACACTGTCCAAAAAGGAATGGTTTGTATTCCATGTCATGATTAAATTTTTAAAAGTTACTTGTAGATAATTTTATATTATTCCTAATTATAGTCCCCAACTCTTACACTTAAATCCTGATTTTCATGTTATAAGACTCTCCTCAATCTTTTCTGCCTTCAACAGAAAACCTGTCCAGATTTCCTGTTCCTCCTGACCAACCTGTTCACTTTCTCCAACTCCAAGAGCATCCTCAAACCTATACAATAATACTACCAAATTCATCTCTGTGGAATGCTCATCCAGCTTGAAAACCTTCAGCAACAGGGAACCCAAACTTCAATGAGACAAAATCCATAATCTGAGTAATAGTAAGAATATTGTAATTATTTTTTGTAAGTAGTCCCACCACCTGGCCCATGTGCATTTTTGAGCCATGCAAAATATCTTCAAGCTCTCAGCCTCATGCAGATTGAGATGGATACACACACACACGTATATACATATACAAACACATGCATGTGTATATATACACACATACATATGTGTTCCCTGGTGGCTCAGAGGATAAACAAAGATCCCCTGGAGAAGGAAATGGCAACCCACTCCAGTATTCTTGCCTGGGGAATCCCATGGACAGAGGAGCCTGGTGGGCTACAGTCCACGGGGTCACAAAGAGTCAGACACGACTGAGCGAGTTCACATACATATATATACATACATACATACACACACACACACACACACACACACACATATATATATAGAGAGAGAGAGGATTCTATCTTCTTATCTTCAGGTTAAACATACTCCATTTTTTCAGCTGTTTTTCAAGCAACATGGTTTCAAGATCCATCACTGGACTGAAATCAATTTTGTCAATGTTATTTCCAAAATAAAGTGAGCAAGCTCAACATGGTACATCATACCTCCACCATGTTACTAGTAATGCAGACTGGAATCAACCCTATTTTTGTCAGCATTATTATACTGTTATCTGAAGTTAAGCAAACCTTCAGAATTTCTCTTTTTCTCTTTCATACACACATTTGTATTTGTGTAAGTGATCAATTTCAATAAAGTTATATCTATTTTATATTTATACATAATACAACCCCATAGTTATTATTATTATATAATTAGTTATTATTAAACAACTTTTGAGTAGCTTGAAATAGGTACCTTTATTCTCTTAAGCAAGAGGTAAATTAGTTAGTATTTGATGAGTGCCTACTGTCTGTAATACAGAAAACTATTTGTTATTTTAAAGATAAGGAAACAGAGGTACAAAATCAAAAGTAACATGCCTTGGAATCAGCATTCAAACTTCATCTGAGTCCTGACTGTGCTCTTACCTCCCTCTCTTTCCTACTCATTCCAGGACTTTAGATAAACAGAATTGACAAGCAAGCCTTGAGTCTACCCAAGTCACTGATAACCTTGTGAATAGGGTGAAACCAAGAAGGAACCTTGCAACAAACTAGGCACCTCCCACAGGAAGACACACTGATCCATTCAACAACAGTCCTTGATGGGTTAATTTCACAACTAAGAACTAAGCTAACCATTTCCAGGAAGTCCACACTTTTCCACTACTTTGTAAGAATATCAAAAGAAATTCTGTAAAAACAATCCAGACTCACCACATACACAAAATTCCCTGCATCCTCAGTCAAATAACTGTTTGAAAAGAGGTGTCAATTGTTAAAGAAACTGAAGCAAAAATCCATTGAAACAGGACAATGTAAATCAAGAAGTGGTGAGGAGATGTTCACTGACAGGAGCTAGGGGCAAGATGTTTATAGGGAAGACAAGACTTTTATAGTGGAATTATGCCACTGCCTATAAACTGCTGCCTTATTTGGGAAAGTCCTGTTTGCTCTTTATGATCGGTTGTCCTTAGGTTTTGATTTTTTAACCTTGAGGCATTACAGGCTTAAGTTTGGGTTTGTTTATGTAGGCGACTAAGGCTTCCCTGGTGGCTCAGAGGTTAAAGTGTCTGCCTGCAATGCAGGAGACCGGAGCTTGATCCCTGGGTCAGGAAGATCCTCTGGAGAAGGACAGGGAAGATCCTCTGGAGAAGGAAATGGCAGCCCACTCCAGTATTCTTGCCTGGAGAATCCCATGGATGGAGGAGCCTGGTAGGCTACAGTCCACGGGGTCCCAAAGAGTCGGACACGACTAAGCGACTTCACTTTCACTTTCGAGGCACGTGAACCACTTCAGTCTAATGGACTCCTTGTCTAATTAATTTGGTATGGCATGATTTCCTCTTGGATTCTGGACACTGCAGCACCTTCTATTAATCACTACTGCTTTTCTAAATGCTCACAGGTTCACAAGTTGTTTTTGAAATTCTGCTAAAAATTGAGATTACAATAATTAATTGGTAATTTATAAATTCTTCTAATTATCTTTAATCACTTAGAACTCAATTTTTTGTAAGATGATTACTGATTTTCCAAGACCCCTTGCTTAGTAAATCTTGGACTCAAGACAAAACATCTTTGTTACCAAAGGGCTAACTATTTCCACATCATTTAAGACATCAAATTCCTGTTAGCCAGTTTTGTTCTACCTCAGGAACTTGAAGCTCCTTCTTGATTAAAAAAAAAAAAAATCCAAGTAAAATAATTATTAAGTACCTCTGCTTTCTCTTTATCATCAAGGAACACCATACAACAGTTTACCTCTTCCATGATCTCATTATGAAACTAGTTTCAAATACCTTGTTTCTTGGCAGGATGTTTCGTATTTTGGATTATGCTTAAACTTTCTGAAACCAGTTTTTAAAAGATGCTCTCCCTCTATTATAATCAATCCTAATTTACCTATATCTATAAGGCCAGCATGATATGCATCATTCTGAATCTGGGAGACCAAGTTACTTGTAATCCCTGACCTGTACATTTCCTACTGCCCCCCACACTTCAAAATGCTGAACCTGGGCCAAATGTTAGCTGATAAGAAGGAAACTAAAAGCATTACAGTAACTTGTACAAATACCAGGAAATAACAGAAGCAGCAAACAGATAAGAGTCTTGAAAAAAAAAGACAGAAATGCAGGTTATGGGAGCTCTCACACATCACCAACTGGGGAAACCAAGCCCCACGGCAGGGTCTATCCCGCAGGGATATATCCAGAGGGACTCCATATGGTGCTCTTTTTTTCTCATATTTTTAAAAATATGGAACATCTAAGGTCCCATGGAATTTATATAAACATTTCTTGAGGAAGAGTCCATATTTTACTTAATGAGGAAAAAAGCAGCAGTTTACTATCTCAACTCCAAATACATTGGTTTATTAAGGAAACTAACAAAGCAGCTGTATACCATACACACATACCTATATACAAGTATATAGGAAGACAATAGTATGGACTAATATATAAGGAAATTTCATTACCTATATGAACATAAACAAAAAGTCCTATTAATACATTATTAAATACTATGTATATTACAGAAAATAATTCTCAATAAATGATGTATATTATGTATTATATGTCACATTATAAATCATATTTTGTATATTATACCTTACATATTATACATTTCATAATTATGTGTTTGAGTATACATTTTTCTTCCATTATCATCTGAAATGTTCTTGACATCTACTTAATAGCAATCCGTCTTTACTAACATTTCATTAATTGCCCACAGGTTGCAAAGCTCTGCCCAAGATAAAATGTTATGTGATTATATGCATTACATCAACAAAAAAATTAAAGAATACTTCTCTGCATTCAAAGACCACAGGATTTGGTTTCTCAAAAATCTTAGCTTCTTTCACCTTTTCTGCAAAAATAGTGTCCATTTCTCTGTTACCCCTTGCCTGTTATCCACATGCTTTTCAGTCCTCTACAATTCCTTAGTAAGTACAACTGATAAGAATAATCCTCATAAGATTTTATCCTATAGAAACCTTAGTGATTGCATTCTTTTTAAAAAAAAATTTATTGGGCACAACAAAGTGAATCAGTTATACATATACATATATCCACTCTTTTTTAGATTCTTTCCTCATATAGATCACTGAGTTCCTCATACTATATAGTAGGTCCTTATTAGTTATCTATTTTATATATTATGTAATGATGGCCTATTCTTTACCTTCACTTGATAGTGACTTCTTGTTTGGGGTCATCTTTCGTTTTAATTCAATTTTTTGGTGCTTAGTGGCTTTAAATTTCCTAAATGTTAAAATGTTCTTATAAAAACCTTAAGTTTTTTTGACTGCTTAAAATAGTTCTAAAATAAAGTTTGGAAAACCGATTAAAATACTTTTTGACAAATCTTTCTGCCAATGCTTTAGACAGTCCTTTTAGAAATAATTAAAAAAAAAAAGAGACAACTCTTTGAGTGGTAAAGACAACTCAAGAACATTATATGACACAGGTATATACATGTGTTTCTATGTGATACATAAATTATGATCAGATCTATTTTTCTGATGAGTAGTTGTACTCATCACAGCCATCTGTGCTGTTTGTTACTTCTTTTAAAAATATAAATACACTTCTATAATTCAACCACATTTGATATGCTATTTCTACAGAGAAAAACAAAATAAATTAGTCCAAGTTTTCACTAGTTTCAAACACTGATTTTTTCCTATTTTGAGAAAGTAAATTGATAAGGGACCACAAGCTACCATGAGACAATGAGACAAGATTCCTACAATCCAGACATTATTCCAAACTGACTAATTCAAGACTATATGCTTAATGAAAACTAACCATTATGACCAAGGAGCCACTAAGGCCTCCGTCCCCAAGACCTCATACTTCAAGCCAGAAATCCACAAACTAATATACATTCATGAGCAACAGTAGATAACTGAAGTATTAAGTACCATAAATATTACATCAGAGAAAGAAAAGATCAGTTGAGGTGGATGATGTGAGAAAGGCTTCCTAGAAAAAGTAAAATAAGAACAAAATTTAAACAAAATTATGATGTGAATAATAAGCTCATGGGAGAACCAATCACAAAACCAAAAACCTTCTCTGTTTGTACTGAAAGTAGGATTGAGCCTGAAAATGACCAGGGGATGGTAATGACTGCAGCACAGGCTGGAGAACAGGCCGTGAATGTGCAGGAAGAACGGGCACTTCGTAGGGGGAGGTGGAGTAACGTCATGATGGGCTTAAAGTGCTTGACTAAGGTTGGGGTTTTTTTAAGGCTCACTGCATATGTTGTACATTCAGAGATCTTAGTTTATAGGAACACGTCCATAACATAATCATAGAACACACTTTTACTTAATAACCTGACAAAGGAAAGAAGAGCAGTCAGCATATTCTTTCTGAAAAGCACTGAAATGGAGACAACTGTATCATCTGTGAATATTCCTGGAAAATGTATCTGATTCACTTTTGCAGCCACTTCTATAAAGTGACCATTTTATATTCCTCATTTTTTAATTGCCATTTTCTTTTGTCTTATCAAGAATACCCATAGGGTTTATGTATCCAGAAATATACCTACTATGCATTCTTAATGCCCTTATATTCCTTGAATACCTAAAGACATTTGCTTTCCTAAGACTGTTATCATGAGGCTCGGTTCTGTTGAAGCATTAAAAAAAAAAAAGAAGAAAAGCTGCTTGTTTTGAGAAGGTTCTGGACAATGGAGAAGAGATATTATCAAAGATGCTCTAAAAAACAAGTGAAATTTCTGACCACTCTCAATGTTTCTCTGTGTCTTAGCCAAGTGTTCTGCTTTCAAGAGCTCTTGCATTAGTATGTTCCGGTCTGATTCATAAATGCATTTTGGGTCATCTGCTTTATCTTAAAGACTATTTTACTTTAATGATTTCCTCCTGAGTTTGAGTATTACTAACAACAAAGAAAACAGTCCTGAAGCAAAATACAAAATTTGATTTTATATCATGTAAAGTATACATTATACATTTTAGATGAATTATAACAATGAACCTCTCCTTTGAACAATTTTAATATTTAAATTATCTTCTGTATTTGGTTTGAGAACTCTTCACTATTTAATAGTCAGGATGAAAACTGGTTAGAAGCATCATCAAGTATTGTATCTAAAGATTTTGTTGTTGTTTAGTGACAAAGTCATGTTTGACTCTTTTGAGACCCCATGAACTGTAGCCTAACAGGTTCCTCTGTCCATGGGATCTCCCAGGCAAGAATACTGAAGTGAGTTGCTATTTCCTTCTCCAGAGGATCTTCCTGACCCAGAGTCAAACCTTAGTTTCCTGCGTTATAGCTTTAGATACATATCATTAGATACATAACATCTACTTGCTAATGATGTATGCTTGGCTGAAAAAGCATATTATAACAAAAAGAAAGATGTATATTATGTATACAGTATAATTATTATTTACTTTGCCAGTTGTAATTTAACAGAAGACTTGTAATTTATTCAAACAATATGCAGATCAGATGCCATAATACCATTAAGTTTTCACTTCTGCTTTTTGAACAAAATACTTGATGCCTCTCAGTGACAAAGGGATTCAACAACTGACTTGAGTTCAACAATCCCTAGAACTAGTGAGACCCAGAGGGTTTCTCTGATTTAACCTATTTACAACATACCAATTTCTCAATCTCTATTCTTGTTTTCCAACTCCCACAGCTCATATTTCTGTTCAGTTATTTCATTGTTTAAAATTAAAATTATTTCTAGATTAAATATCTTTAAACAGAACAAGGAATCACTGATCACAGAGTCTTTATTCCCATATTATAAAACTTAATATTATGATATTTTATTCATTCACTCACTCAACAAAGAATCTTAAGCTTTAAGTGTGTACAAGATGCTGTGGACAAGATATATATATAGCTCCACATTCTATAGAAGACATAGATATTAATCAAGTAAATCCATTTTATGACTGTAATAGTCATAAGTATTACAGAGGTGTACATGATGCTATGAAACCATATAAAACAAAGTTCCAACTTAATTTGGGGAAGAGGGACTGGAGAAAAGGACTTTCCAGGAAGTCTTCTCTGAGGGCTACTGTGAAAATTAAATATTCAAAAAGCATTAGGCCTGGGTCCCAGAAATAGCAGCCATGCAGTCAAGTGATGGTGATAATGATGATGGTATGACACCATCATTAAAGTCATTCAGCTCTAGATCATTTTAGTCCTCCAGACCAGGCAAGCTTAGAATATATTATGAATAGAACCAGATGTGCTAGTATGTTGCCTATTGCATGAAGAATAACAACAAAGGGCCTTAAGAGTCTGTAACTGTCCGTTCATTGTCTTTATCATTATTATAGATTCTCATCAGAGGCTTAACAGTGTGTGTCTTCCCAGAATAGTTCTAGTTCTATTCCAAAATGTTGTTCGAGATTCAAATGGGAATCTACTACTAAGCTACTCAGTCAAGAGAAGAGCTTGGGCTGTGGTCAAGAAGTGCCAATCATATTAGGTCCCTCATTCCTTCAGTTCGTATCAAGCCATTGAGAAACTTGGCATCCTTGACCTTTTCACTTCTGCCCTGGCATCCCTCCATCATGCAGCTCCCCCTTCAAGGTCCATTTCAGTGAACTCATCTTCAGCAGTACAGCCCAGGGCCCACTAGTGTATGCATTCACATGGGTGGACAAACAAATGACTAAAACAGGCTGAGGGTGGCTTCCATGAACGCAAACAGAAATAAATAAGAATCAGCATATACAACAAGCCTGAAATACACACAGCAATCTTCTCACCACAAGAGAAGCCATGTTTAACCGTTTTCTTCTTGTAGTAAAAGTGAAACTGATTTTTGCTCACTTCATCATTTTATCCTTTTCATTTAATGCCATGCATTGTGAGATTGCCATCTCTCAGGCAACATGGTAGATGCTTTCATATGTATTACCTTTTTAAAATTTTTTAACAGCTTAACTAAGGAGTAGTTGACATAATACATGACACTCATAGAAAGTTCACAGCTTGATAAGCTTTGGCATGTGAATCCCTCACCGGAATCACCACCAAAAATCAAGACAATGAACATATGCTTTATCCCAAAGGAACTGCTATTGACTAAATGTTTGTGCCACCCTCTCGTTCATATATTTAAGCCCTAAATCCCCAATGTAACAGTACAAGAAGGTAAGAACTATGGGAAGTAGTTAGATTATGAGGATGAAGTCCTCACGAATGGGCTTAGTGACCCTGATGAGAAAAGACCTGAAAGAGATGGTCTTTCACACCACCATTTGAGGACACAGCAAGGAATCCTGTGTGCAAGCCAGGGAGAGAGGCCTCCCCAGGGCCTGGCCATGCTAGCACCATGATTTCAGACTTGCCAGCCTCCAGAACTGTGAGAAACTAACTTCTGTTGTTCAAAGCCACTTGGTCTGCCGTACTGTATCACAAAGCCCACACCAGCCAAGACAAGAACATGTGCACCACATCTCATGCTCCTTCTCCATTGCTCCCTTAGCTCCTCCCCACCCTCATTCCAAGCAACCGGTGATCTACAGTTCTGCACTATGGATTAGCTTGCACTTTCTGGGATTTTCTACAAACAGAATCATTCAGCATGTACTTTATGTCTGGGGCATCTTTCACTTGGTATAATTATTTTGAGCTTCATCCATGTTGTTCAGTGGCTAAATCCATACTATACCCTATTATCAATACTCCATTCCTTCTCACTGCCAACTATTATTCCATTGTGCGGGTATACCATACTTTGTTTATGCAATCACCTACTGAAATGGATATCTAAGGCTACTGCAAACAAACTTTTGTAGGATTTGTATATAATAATTTGTATGGTCATACCAAGATATAACAGATTTCTCATAGGTAAATACCCAGGAATGGAGTAGCTGGTATATATGACTTTTAAAGAAACTGCCAAACTGTTTTCCAAAGTGAATGTACCATTTTATATTCTCAATCAGCAGTGTATGAGTTTTACTTCCTTTATGTTCTCACCAACACTAAGTATGGTAAATTATTTTAATTTTAGCCATTCTAAAAGTAAACCTTGTTTAATTCCCCCATGAAAAAGAATCTTCATGAACATTTTTAATTTCCATAGTCAAGTGTATCCGAGAACATTTAATGTCATATATCATAACAATGAAGCTCTGCTTACGTTTTTCTCCCAAGGAGATAAATTACAAAAAATTCCTTCAGAGTACCCCAAATTCTATTCTAATACAAAAACATAAAACAAAAAAATGTCAAAATTCTTATGCCATTTGATTTTATAACAGAACTTTCATACTGTAGACTTGAATCACAGTAAAATTGGTAAGCAAATAAGTTTTAATCCCAAACACAGACTACATCATGAAATATTAAAACAAAATACCTTCTACAAACTCAGAAGGTCCAAATTTTGTACTATAACCCTACAGAGTTGGGTAGGATGAGATCCTTTGTTAGTACAATTATCAAATATTAGTAATAGTTCAAATGTTTCACATATCAATTTATCTTGAATGTTATTATGAGTAATTCTTTTGTAGAAAAAAAAATTTATTCAATCTTTAAAGTTTCCAAGGCCAATACTTGGCACAGTATGAGCCTGTGAAATTTTGACCAGGATGCTGAAATTTGATGACCATGATAACTAGAGGAAAAAAAAAAATGTGAGGAAATAATTTGCCATCTTAGTAATAGCAGCAGCCAGGAAAATTGCTAAAACATTATAAGTGCCAGAACATGACATTGTTGAAGAACTCAGGAAAAAGAAATGTTTATTATCTTATATGGAAACTTTCAACCAACTCCCAAATACCTGGACACAGCAATACTTGCAAAGAAGCAATGACATGATGGAAAGCAGACAGGAAAACTAATTCAAAATCACTTTGCAAAGTTTTAGTAAAACCGTCAGCATTAAAGTGCTGCCAATTTGAAGCCACTACTTTAAAAAAGGCAAACATCCTTCTAACATTCACTGGATCAAAAGTGACCTAATCACAAAATAAAATGCCTTCAAAAACAAAAGAGAATGGAATGTCAATGAGACAGCTACAAATCAGTCTTTTTTAACTTCCCACTAGCATCATGAAAAACATGACAATCTGCAGATTATTAGTGCTGCCAAAATTGGATAAAGTTCTTGTGGTTAATATAAAAACAAAATATGCATAAATACACAAGGATAACAAAAGACTATTTTTTGCTTGTAGGAGCACTGTAATTTTATTTAAATGGTAGGTGTTTTTGCAGAATAGGAAACGGAACTGCACTTAAAAAATATCAAATTCTATACCCATTATACAGTAGTCATCTTTAAATTTTGGCAAGAAAAAAAATTGTCCACACAAAAAATAAAAGAAGCAAACTATTTAAAAATCATCCAAACTATAATAACCAAAGAAACTGCTTATTTCCCCCTTTCAGGTAAATCTGAGATTTGCTCTCCTTAAAGAAAACAAAAGCCACTATTAAGAATCTGGTTTGTTCTAAGATACTTGTATACCTAAATCCCACAACCCATCCTGTTAAAAAAAAAAAAAAAAATCACAGCTACCTTTACAATGTGTGTTTTGTGGAAAGTTGGGAAGGTAAAAACATGATTTTGTTTGAACAATTAAGTTTCTTACACTTAAATAGGTACAATGTTTAAAATAATCATATCAATGAACAGTGGATATTTCCGAATCAAACAGAGAAGAGTACAAGTTTGGTCTTTTGGTTTGTTTTTGATTGGGGTCAGGGGTGTTCCATTTGTTTTCAGTTGCTTAAGCTTTGAAAAATGAACCTGGTCTCCAGCACTCTGTATAAGTCACCTGAAGGAGTTGAAAGGAAGGAGTTTAAGGAGGAGTGAAAAAGTTGGTTAAAACTCAACATTCAGAAAACTAAGATCATGACATCTGGTCCCATCACTTTATGGCAAATAGATGGGGAAACGGGAAACAGTGACAGACTTTCTTTTTGGGGGCTCCAAATTCACTGCAGATGGTGACTGCAGCCATGAAATTAAAAGGCACTTGCTCCTTGGAAGAAAAGCTTTGAGCAACCTAGATAGCATATTCAAAAGCAGAGACATTACTTTACCAACAAAGGTACATCTAGTCAAAGCTATGGTTTTTCAAGTGGTTATGTATGGATGTGAGAGTTGGACTCTGAAGAAAGCTGAGTGCCCAAGAATTGATGCTTTTGAACTGTGATGTTGGATAAGACTCTTGAGAGTCCCTTGGACTGCAAGGAGATCCAACCAGTCCATCCTAAAGGAAATCAGTCCTGAATATTCATTGGACGGACTAATGCTGAAGCTGAAACTCCAATACTTTGGTCACCTGATACGGAGAACTGACTCATTTGAAAAGACTCTGATGCTGGGAAAGATTGAAGGCAGGAGGAGCAGGAGACGACAGAAGGTGTGTTGGTTGGATGGCATCACTGACTCTATGGACATGAGTTTGAGTAGACTCCAGGAGTTGGTGATGGACAAGGAAGCCTGGCGTGCTGCAGTCCATGGGGTTGTAGAGTAGGACATGACCAAGCGACTGAACTGAACTGAACAGAATATGAGATGGAGAATTTATAAGGTTTTGTTTTTTTTTTCCTTAAACACATAATATTATTTTTATTCCTCGAATGAGTTTATTTTGCATTCATGGGAATGCTAAAGAGAGCAGGAAACAAGCAATCTAGAGGAGTACCTTCTCTAATCATGGCAATTCACAGGTCATGCCGTGAGTTTACTATCAAATGTTCCTTCCAATACAGATTTTTGCTGTGGCCATTATAAGTCAGGCTGTTAGCAGTTTGCAAATTTCTGCTGTGCAAAAGTAGTTAAGCTTCTTCTGTTACAATAAAAGGCAGATATATTAACATATATTTGGGGTTCAAATCAACTTGCAATTTACGGTTCATATTCAAAAAGGGTACTTCTAATTTTAAAAAATTAGTTTAAATTATTTTCAAATTTTAATTTTACTCATACAAAATAGGGCCATAGTTTATATCATATATTACAGTATATGGTAGAATATACTTAAGTATACAAAAGTAAGTGTGTTTCTTTTTAATATATGAATTCTTTTTAATATATGCAACAATTATTATAGGCACAATCTTAAATTAATGAAGAAATAAACAAAGCTAAATTATACTAAATACCCTTATGGCTCAGCTGGTAAAGAATCCACCTGCAATGCGGGAGACCTGGATTTGATCCCTGGGCTGGGAAGAGCCCCTGGAGAAAGGAAAGGCTACTCACTCCAGTATTCTGGCCTGGAAAATTCCATGCACAGTCCATGGGATCGCAAAGAGTCGGACATGTCTGAGCGACTTTCATACTCACACCATCTGTAAATTATTAGGGCTTTTTTTTTCCTTAGCCTATTCCTTTCACTACCTTTCTACATAGAGACTCTTAGATATTTACAATTATCGTGCAGACAAAATGCTGCATGCTGAAAAATTTATTTGAAATATGGCTGTTCATCAATTTATACTACATCTTCATAATAAATATAAAAAATTTATACACATTGCTAAATTTAAAACAGATATTCAAGAAGGACCTACTGTGTATAGTACAGGATACTCTGCTAAATATTCTATAATAACCTAAGCAGGAAAATGACTTGAAAAAGAATATATATGTATATGTATAACTGAATTATTTTCTGTACACCTGAAACTAAAATAATATTGTTAATCAACTATACTCCACTATAAAGAAAAAATTTTAATTTAGTGATATAAAAGCAGTATAAATATAAGAAAAAATTAGTTACTCTCCCTTTCCCCCTCTTTCTGCAATTATATTTAATTTGGGGGTTAGTTTCTTGAGTAAAAGTCTTAGAATCAGAAGTTAAATGGTAATCAAAGGTATGATCACAGTTGCAACCTTCCCAATATACTGATAACTCTTCCAATTTATAATACTAGCAGCAATGTGTGAGTTCACATATATCCCTACAGCTTCATCTAAAATGGACTTATAATTTTTAGTTATTTAATAATTTCATACTGTAGCACACACCCCACACTTAATTTAATTTTGTAATATTACTATGATGAATATTTTTCTTTTCAACTTTGCTATTTCTGTTCTCACATGAAAATTTATTTTCATCTATGTTTCCTCTGAATATCATTCATAATTTGCATGAATTCTCAAAAATGACATCAATATCAATTTCCTAGTTATCAACTCCATCAATAGTTCATGTTATTAAATTGACTACAATTTTGAAAAGAGAAAGCAGAAAATTTCACCCCTAAATCATTTTGCTTTTATCAATTTTTATATTTTTATATTTTTAAATATAACATATCTATATACATATATGTAACTTTTAATGTTTTTTACATATGTCTTTCTTTTTTGAATCACAGGAGATATAGGGAAAATGTATTTACTTCTATATTCTTATCTCAGTTTTGTAAATGGTGCATTAAATAACTCATGTTCTCACTATATTCTCACTTAATTTTCATCTTAAATTCTAACAAACATTTTCTGAAATCTTCAATTTAACTTGTCTTTTCTTCAAAATAAGTAGTACATGTGTAACTTAGTGAATGAGTAACATTTTGGTGACTAACACTGAAATGAAGTTATCTGGAATTGCTTTCAAATAGAGTTATTTTCCAGTGAGAAATCATAACAAAACTGACCAAGCAGTTAACAATGATAAACACAGTATTTTGGAATACTACCAAATTCTAGGTATTAAAATAATCATTTAAGATATGTGACACAAAATGTTCTAGGATGCTCATCATTATAACTGAAAATAAAAGAAGTATACTGTTGACTGTATATCTCAACTTGGTTAAAACAGTAAGCTACTTTGTATTGGTAGGTAAGTAAAAGTGAACAATGCTTACCAACAGAGGCAAAAAAAAAAAAAGTACTGAGATCATTTTAAATGTGTTAGCTGTTATAATTAGTACATATGTTTCTTCTTCAATTATAAATCTTATATTCCTTAATTTATCTATTGATATATAAGTTAACAGTGCTATGCATATTTGTAACACTCATTTACATGAGCAAATGATTTCTCTGGCTAAATGATATCTCCCAATAGGATTACACGGTGTATTATGTTGGTATGAATTAGTTTGTTAGATAAATAACTTTAAACATGAAATAGCAATCAACAAGTATGCATAAAAATCATTTAAATGTGTATGATGTTTTCCTGAATTGAGTGATTCCAGTTTGTCTATCTGAAGTTAAATTTTCCAATTCCTGAATACAGAAATTAGAATAATGTTTAATTATAATGATACCACTGTTTTAGAATTTTGTTCTTTATTTATCATCTTATAGATGGCTTTTCCTTTTTGAGGGAAGATGCAAAACTGGTCTGTTGAAATTTTAGGGTGCAGAACCAGAAATACCAACGACTTCTTTTTTTTTTTTTTTTTTCCCAACGACTTCTGAAATAGGAAAATTCAATGTCTGGGAAAGAGTTCTGCATTAATGACACATATTTGGCAGTTATCAGCCTATAAATGATATTTAATGTCATGAGACTGAGTGCTGTCCCCAGTGATAAGTGCAAATAAAAGAGAGAAGAGGACTAAGTACTGATCCTTCAGGCACTCCCACGTGAAGAGGTCTGGCAAAAGAAACAGGAGGGAGAAATGAGTCACAGGCATCCATGATAACCCACTGTCTCTAATGCTCTGGGGGCAGATCAAGGAAGACGACCAAAATACTGACCGATGCAAGGCATAGGGCCTGGGAGGTCACGATGAACCTGATCCGATTTCTGGTGGAGCAGTGGGAACCTTCGCCTGATTAAAGAATGTTCAGGAGACAATTAAAGGAAAACTAGAGACAAGAAGTATAGACTTGTTGTAAGTTTCACTGCCAAGGGAAACAAAAAACAGCTAGTGGGACAGCGAGAGGAGAAAGCAAGACGGTTTTGTGTGGGTTTTTTTTGTTTTGTTTTCACACAATGGAAATTTTTTAACAATTATAAAGTCCTCAGACAACATATTTTCCTAATCCAATGTAAAGTTCTAATGAGGAAGGGCATTACAAAATGATGACCTGGGCTAATAAGAAGAAAATAATTTTGTCCAGAAAACTTTTATTAGTAACGCTCAATTAGGCCAGCCCTATTTTCAAAGTAGTTAAAATTTACAGGAATCTAACTATATATCAAAAGCAACAGTCAAGTGTTCTTCTCCCTTTCATAAATGATATGGGAGTAATGGGAAATTTCCTGAGGGACACTTAATCCCATACAGGTGAAAAAGCAAAGCTGTATCAGGTGGTCTTTTAAGGAGAATATTAGTATGCCATGTATATCAACTATCTGTATGTAAATGATAGATTAAAATCATGATTGATTTGGTCAAACATAATAAGCTTAATTCAATAAAATACAGCTCTAGGATGATGTTATTAACACGAGTTCAATTTGATATTTAAAATGTCTTCTGGAAGGAATGGTTATTTAAATGTCTGTCTGAAGTATCAGAATTGTACCAATAGAATATATAAAACATGTAACTATGATGTGATTATACGGTTAGCCACACCCTTATACCAATTTGGGGCTTCCCTGGTAGCTCAGATGGCAAAAAATCTGCCTGCAATTCAGGAAACCTGGGTTCAATCCCTGGGTTGGGAAGATCCCCAGAAGAAGGGAATGGCAAACCACTCCAGTATTCCTGCCTGGAGAATTCCATGGACAGCCCATGGGGTCACAAATAGTCAGACATGACTGAGTGCCTAACAGACACTTTCACTTTATACCAACTTTTCACTAAGTAACAAGGTTTCTCAGAACATCTAAAACTGTGAAAGAGGCTACTTTGCATTGACTGTAATGGGTAATTAACTACACACAGGGGCCTCAATCAACTGGTGGGGATCCTGTGTCCCACTGAACTCAGGAAATCTCAAGGCACATCCACCACTGCAGAAATACACATCACTGGAGGAGCAGCCGTTCATTCCAGCTCTCTGTCCTTTCTCCCCAGTCTGTCCAGGGATCAGGATCAAGGTGGGAGACCATAGAACAGACAGATTATAACTGCACTACCATTTACTTTCCTTTTCTTTCCCCAAAACAAAGAATTTTGAGATTATCACTAGTTAATACCAAAACCCAGATGACATACAGAAACAAACCTTCACACTAAAATTTAAACTGAATCCAACTCATGAATTCCAGTAATGGAGACATTCAATCAGGTACAACTGTAACTACAGAGCTAAATATCATCCAAATCTCACTGCATATTAATACTTAAGGCATTCTAGAAACCATCATGAAGATGTATGCACACTTAAATACAAAGAATTGTCCTCAGATCATTTCCAAGTTGTTATGAAACTGTCAACAGAAATTTTAACAATTAAAATGGACAAATATCAGCTTTCCTCTTTTGGAAAATTTGATGTCTTTCAAGACATGTCTGAAATGAAATTTTGCCCCTATAATTTTTTTTTTCCTTTGAGAATTGCACTTTTCTGACAGCAATATGCAGTTCCACGCAAATCCACCCACTTCCCACTGCTTTTCAGACTTATGTAGCAGAAGCGCCACCAATACACATACATATTCATAAGCTGTCTGAAGCATTAATTCCACACATGGCAATGTATACTTGCATCTGTGGTTGGAGCTTCTAATTTGCAAAAGCAAATATAATGTGTCTAAAAATCTTGATGAGTGAGTCTTTCAAATTCAAGCCCAGAACATTAGGGATCCACGTATACATAATTTCAAGCAGCAATAGATTTAAGTTTTCTGACTACCTAATATAATTCTCTCCAAGTCAGAGTGTCACTATATGAATCTGATTATTGTCAATGCTAATTTCTCTAATTTACTTCATATATGTATTTCAGGTTATAAATATTCATAACCAAAGTCCTCTGATAGTATCCCCTTCCACTAGTCTAAAATAAATTCTACTTTCTATAACACAAATCTATTTTCTCCCACTCTAATTTATCAAATGGCTAAGAAAAGTAGTTGGCGTATCTGTTCCAAACAAAGAAACACCAACCTAACCTCTCATTTCAGTGTATAATGGGCTAGTTGAAATACAGACAATGAAATATTCAAAGCATCTTACGTATCACTGATTCCTCATTTTTCTTTTTCCCTTTTTTTTGGAAATAATTTCATCTGTGGTTGAGCTGATCTACTTCTGTCGAGTTCTAATTCTACGCTAGGAACTATAAATGTTCATGGGGTTCTCAAGGCAAGAATATTGAAGTGGTTTGCCATTCCCTTCTCCAGTCTTGATGAAAGTTTTCTCTTGAGGAGAGTGAAAAGGCTGGCTTAAAACTCAAAACATTCAGAAAACTAAGATCACGGCATCCAGTCCCATCACTTCATGGCAAATAGACGGGGAAACAATGGAAACAGTGACAGATTTTATTTTTGGGGGGTCCCAAATCACTGCAGATGGTGACTACAGCCATGAAATTAAAAGACGCTTACTCCTTGGAAGAAAAGCTATGACCAACCTAGACAGCATTTTAAAAAGCAGAGACATTACTTTGCCAACAAAGGTCCGTCTAATCAAAGCTATGGTTTTTCCAGTAGTCATGTACAGATGTGAGAGTTTGGACCTTAAAGAAAGCTAAGCACCAAAGAATTGATGCTTTTGAACTGTGGTGTTGTGGAAGACCCTTGAGAGTCCCTTGGACTGTAAGGAGATCCAACCAGTCCATCCTAAAGGAAACTGGTCCTAAATATTCATTGGAAGGACTAATGCTGAAGCTGAAACTCCAATACTTTGGCCACCTGATGCGAAGAACTGATTTATCTGAAAAGACCCTGATGCTGGGAAAGATTAAAGGCAGGAGGAGAAGGGGATAACAGAGGAAGAGATGATTGGATGGTATCACTGACTCTATGGGCATGAGTTTGAGTAAACTCTGGGAGTTGATGATAGACAGAGAGGCCTGGTGTGCTTCAGTCCATGGGGTTGCAAAGAGTTGGACACAACCAAGCAACTGAACTGAACTCTAAATGAGCAGATTTCCCTTTTCTCCTCTTTCTTGGGTGTGCAGCAGGGTGGGGGGTGGGGGGTACCTCCATGAGGTGGCAGCTACTTAAACCAAGAATAGCCCTAGTTGGCTAACTCAGGACTTTAAACCACAGAAATTTGTACATAAGTGCTTGAATAATTAAAGGACTGGCATCAATCTAAAAGCACATAAACAGTTTGCAAGCGTCAAAATTGTAGACTTGCTAATTTCTTGGCAAATTTCAATATGACAAAAAACATTAAAAGGTGAAAACCTCAATTAAACAAGTAAATTGTCTTAACGTAGTTAAACATGCGACATGTTAATGAATTAACTTTGTAAATCAGTGGGAAAAAAATTGCTTCTCTACTAATATTTCGGAAAAGATAACAAATTACTTTGCTCAGATTTTGATTGTTCATTTTTGTTGATTTTATTAACCATGCCAGTGGTTCAAAACAGACACCTGAAATTGTTGGGGTTTCCTGAGGAAAGCCTATCGCTATATTTGGAGCTGTGTTATTTATAGCACTTATTTCCTCTTTCTAAAAGGTTGCAGGAGCAAGGTTTAAAAATGTTTACTATTAAAAAATGTTTATTAAAGTATCTTGCAAATGAACATAGAATGTTTAGAAGTTCAACAACTTGTACTCTCTTACAGGGTGGCTTTGCAAGAAATATATGGATCTTCCAGAAAGTCCCAAATTATTTAGATAGTAGTAGTAGATCCTTATCTTTTGCAGAGTCTGTATTTGTAAATTCACTTACTGGCTAAAATGTATTTGTAAACCCCAAGCCAGTATTCACGATGCTTCTGGGGTCATTCACAGACACTTCTCGGTGTTTCATAGAGCAGCAAATTTCTGAGTCACCCAATAGGCACATCCCCAGTTGAAGCTCTGCCTTCACATCCTCTGTTTCTTTCAATGATTTCACTGTTTAAAATGTCCCCCAAGCATAATGCACAAGTGCAGTCCAGTGTGCCTGAGTGTAAGAAAGGAAGCTGCAATGGGCCTTAAGGAGAAAAATATGTGAGTCAGATAGCTTCATTCAGGCATGAGTTATAGCGGTGGCCAAAGAGTATATTAAGCCCCATTAAACAAGGTATCTTTAAACAAAAACACACATAAACAAGATTATGTATTGATTCGTTGACAAATGTGGCCAGAGGCTTACAGGACCCAATCCAGCATTTCCCGTATGAACAGTGGTTCGGGCTTTGCTAAGTCAGTGTTCAAAGTAACTTTGTAGAATATAACTACTGCCAACTGTGTTATTTCTAAGCAACTGGACTGTGATATACCACCCTGGGCTTCCCAGATGGCGCTAGTGGTAAAGAGCCCACAGGCCAAGGCAGATAGACTGTTCAGAGGTGAGGGTTTGGATCCCCAGCTCAGGAAGATCCCCTGGAGGAGGGCATGACAATCCACTCCAGTATTTCTGCCCAGAGAATCCCATGGACAGAGGAGCCTGGCGGGCTGCAGTCAGAAGGTTGCACAGAGTTGGACACAAATGAAGTGACTTTGCACACACACACCCATACCATCCCAAGGATAGGCAGCACTGGGAGTAAAGCAGAATGTTTACATTTGTTGGTTTATTAAGAGTGTTACCTCTAATCTACAGTAACCAAACAAACAAAAAACTTGACTTATATGGATCAACCAGGGTAATTTTGGGTCTAAGTAATGATATTACGTTTCTAGTGAAATCCAGGTTCCTAAACTCATCACCCTTCTTCCTTTCTAATGTCTTCTTATTTGCAAAAACCATGTTTCAGGAAAATAGTTAACATGTTCTACCTTATCAAACCCACAAGTAAAATTGTGAACACTGTTAATTCTGTATATGGCTAGATGCCAACATCAGAAAGGAGGGGGAAAAATACCTGTTTCTGAAAAAAATACTTTGTTTCTGTTGTTGCTGGATTTCCTTGAAAGAAAAAGACTTTAGCAATTTTATACATCTGTCCCTGGAGGACTATCACATGAATATCATTAGGCTGTTTCAGCCTCTATTTCATTCATCCTTCATATCCTTTTCCTTCTCTCTCCACACTTGCTCCTATCCACTAAGAACACTGGCTCCAGTTCTTATTTTAAAATTACCATATGCCATATTAATTAAATTCAGCATTTTTTTAAATTGGGAATTTAAGATAAGGCAATAAACACTTCTGTGTAATACCTTTGCCTACTTAATCGTCAGGACCTGTACGAGGTTAAGCAACCAATCTTTGTCTCCAGAGAAACAGAGCTCAATAGAGTTGTGTGTGGGGTGTGTGTGTGTGTATTCTCTCTGTGTGTATTATGTGGTTGCCGAGGCTGGCAAATCCAAAAATTATCAATCAGACAGGAAAGCTGGAAACTCAGGCAGGAGCTGATGCTATAATGTTGAGGCAAAATTTCTTCTCAGTATTTTCTCTTTAGGCCTTCAACTGAATTGATGAGGTTCATCCACAATATTATTTAAGTCAACTGATTGTGGATGTAAACCACAACTACAAAATACTTCTTCACACCAAGACTCATATTAATGTTTAACCAACTGGACACCGTTGGAAAAGACTCTGATGCTGGGAGGGATTGGGGGCAGGAGGAAAAGGGGACGACAGAGGATGAGATGGCTGGATGGCATCACCGACTTGATGGACGTTAAGTTTGAGTGAACTCTGGGAGATGGTGATGGACAGAGAGGCCTGGTGTGCTACGATTCATGGGGTCACAAAGAGTTGGACACGACTGAGCGACTGAACTGAACTGTACTGAACTGGACACCACAGTTAAATCAAGGTAACACACATAAATAACCATCACAGTACTCTACCCCATAAGTTGCCTCCAATAAACACCAATAAGCAACGGAAACAAAACGAACTGAGGCAAGAGTCCTGGGATGAAATCTCAGCTCTTTCACTAACTGTATGGTTTTAAGAAAATCCCTTTATTTTCCTGAACCTTGGTATGCTTATTTGCAAAACAAAAACCAAAAACACTGGTGTGGTGGTATTTTACAGATTTGATAAAGAGCTTAAGGCAACCAAGGAGTGGCAGTACAGTGTTATTAGTGCCTATGTCTTTTATCACGTATTAAATATATATCACTAGTATATTCCTAACACACAGTAAATGTTTCATAAATGTGTGTGTAAGAAAGAAAGGAAGAAACAAGGGGGAAAAGAGAGGAGGGAGGGAAGAAAGAAGGAAGAAAGAAAAAATGAATGAAAAAATAAACATCAAAGTTCAGTTCTGGAAAAAACCTAAAATCACGGTTCTTGAGACTACAGAAAAAAAACCAAACCAAAACAAAAAAAAAACAGTCCCTTATTTCCAAAAATTTAGACCTGAAGTGGTAAAGAAGGCCAGTTGGCAAATACAAACATTTATAACCATAATGCAAACATTAAGATAGAGACACAGAAGTGAATGCATCTAATGCATAAAAAATTCTGGTTTAAGACAAATAAAAGGCACATTCTGGGCCTATGATGGGTCAAAAGCCAAACACAATGTATGAGATAGCCACCTAAAGACATCACAGTAGAGGGATCTAATTGTGGCTTTGTAAACCTGGCTTACCTTACAAATTAATTGATAAGGATAGAGTGTTGCTAAATTTAAAACAAGGTTAAAAAGCAACATCTTGAGAATGACACTACTGGAATGGAAAGTGTAAAGGAGAACTGTAATCCAGTCAGTTGGAGTGGCAGATAAGAGATTAGAACCTGAAGATCCATTAATGTTTATATCAAATTATCCAAGGAAAAGAACCTTATCAGGTGACCCACTAAGGCAATGAGGTTTTCCCATAGCCTAGATGGAATATCCTTCAAGACTAATCAATTCCTTATGTTTCAATTCTGAGCCAGTTTAGCAACTTTCTGGCTACTGATTCTGCTTCTCAGTTATCTTGCTATGGAGAAGCAATGCCATGGAAAGCATATCACTCATCATAAACTGGTAAACAGGCATTCTGGTTCATAAAAATAATTTTTGAGGAGTTTTATCAGCACAAGGTTTGTTTTTTAGGAGATACAGTAACTCTGGCTAGAAGGGAAACAAAATTTCTGAAGTTTAAAATTTGAGAACCAGAAACTGCACCTCACTGACCAGTCTTGGGGTAGGCCAGCCTGACAGGCCATGCATGGAAGCCCTTTCTGTATTCCTCCCTAATACAGATCTTTGAATCACTCCTGTATGTTGAAGGCTGAAAAGACCCAGAGACTTCAGGGAAAAAAAAGATAGAGGATAAGAAGTACTTCAGTGGGCAGAAATTTTGAGTAGACCATTCCAGATGGAAAGAAAAGCATAGCTATGGTTCAAAGATGGGGAAACAAAATGTACATACTGATTAAAACAAACAGTCCAATTCTGATGTCCATACCCAGGAAGACAGAACAAGAAAACTGGACAGGTTGACTGGCCATTTAGACCACTGTAAGTGACCAGATTAGATAATGGTTTTTATTTTATTGGCAATGGGAAGCCTCCAAGTTTTCCTTTAAGGTACTGAATATCAAAATGTTAAGTACAATTACATAATTAAGAGGATAATAGATTTCTTGGGAGGAGAGAGTGACTGGTCCATGAAGCTTATTGCAACAGTCTACATGGTAGGTAGTAAGAATACTAGTTGGAAAGATGGTTGTCAAAACCAAAGAAAGTAAAGGTAAGACCCTAAAGAAAGGATAATCTTTGGGATTCACTGAGCCTCTGATTGAATGTGAAAGATGAGGGACCCAGTAAGGCTGATACGTACTCCAAGGTTAGGAGTAACAGTATACTAGCGCCACCAAGGGAAACACACACGCCAGCGGAAAAAGCAGGCAGACGGCAGCAGGAAAGACAAAGAGGTTGGGTTTAGACAATCCAATATTTGGTGTTAAGTAATGGACCCAGTTGCACATGATATGTTAAATATTGATATTAAGAGATTCAAACCATTAATGTAAAATAATGTTTGAAATGTATCAAATAGCATATCACTGATTTAAAAAAAACATATATATACATGTACTAAGGAGAAGGAAGGAAAATTAACATATACCAATTAATCCTGGAAGTTTTCACAAGAGAAAGGTGTTTTGAGCTATAGTTTCAAAAATTTACATTACAAAGATAGGATGAAAATCAGGGATTGCCTTTTTAGCACTGATACAACATGGTAAAAAGCAGACAATAAATATTTATTAAACAATGGTACTTATCAATGAAAATAAAGGTAGCATATATTGATAAGTAAGATGATACAGATATCTAAATTTTAAAACAAGCTGAATCTTAAATGTACACAGATCTTTTTCTTTTTTTTATACCCATATAGTGCAAGTTTAATAATTTAATAAAGTATGTCTATGTATGTGTGTCTAAAATATTGTTAATAAACATACTGTTTCTATTGTTCCCCTTCAATTAAAAATATCAGCAAGGTATTAATGGATAACTTTATTACAAATCATGGGCAAACTGACTCAACTTTTTAAGGATTATACATTTAAATGGTAGAACTATCCTGCTTTTTATTTCACAATTTGAATCATTTATAAAATAATATTTTAATTATGTAAAGGTATTCTTGTTTATGACTGAGAAAACTCATAACCCTAAGGTAAAAACACAGGTACATACTTATACGATGACACATGTGGTAGATATTTTTACATGTCACCCTGGCTAGGCTCCAGTACCCAGTTATTTAATCAAACACGAATACAAATATTGCTGTAAAGGTGTTCTATAGATATGATTCACACCTACAGTCCTTTGACTTTCAGTAAGAAAATCACCCTCAATCATCTGGACAAACTTTTATCCAAAGAGTCTAAAAGACAAAATGGAGGTTTCCCTGCCTAATAGATTACAGATTTCAGACTTGCCAGACTTACTCCTACAATGAAGTAAGCCAATACTTTGAGATACTTCTTTGCACACATACACACGGGCACACACACACACATGTGCACGCGCACACACACACACGCGTGCACGCACACATGCGCACACACACACACGCGCGCACGCACACATGCGCACACACACACACCTTATTGATCTGTTTCTCCAGAGAACCCTGACTGATTCGACATGACTGATGATGCCTTAGCAGGGGTATGAGCACCCTAGCTGAACAATCGGTGGGCGTAGTGAAGGTTCCCTGAGGTGGTTTCATCTGGCTGAATCTTGAAGCTATGGCACCAGGCAGAGAAGGAAGGTAGCCAGGTTAGGGGGTGTAGTGTAATCTACATAGAAGGACCAAGATAGTCAGAGGCCCAGAGGTTTGAGAGAGTATCACTGTATGCAGGCAAAGGCTAACTATGTATCCAAAGCAGAAACTGCAGGCACAAGAGGGGCACAAGATCTGTCTGAAGGAGTCATGCTCTGGCCGGGGGCAACTGGAGGCAGAGGTGAATGTTAAGTGAGGGTGAGACATAATCTGAATTGCATTTTAGAAAGACTGCTTTTGTGAGGCAAAGTATAGGAGACAGGTGATATTAGTGTTATACTTCTGCTGTCTCTCTTTACAGTAAGTGATATTAAAAACCTGAGTAAATTTATTTATTAATAATCATGGTTGCAATTATAAAGAATGCATGGTAGCTGAAGAAGTTGAGTTAATATACCCTTTCGTGGTACATATGTGAAAATTCAATCTAGCAAGCTGAGTCTTCACTCTTCACAGCCACAGCAAGCTGGAGATTTTCCAAATGTTCCACCCACCCATAAAGACAGGCATATGTAGAGGGCAAGGCAACAATCTAACAACACTACTCTGCATGGTTGACAAGACTAAAGTGTTTAAAAGCACTTTTCCAGCTAACAGTCGAGTACTTTTGGTCCTCTCTGGACAGCTGACAGAGATACCAAGAATTGTAATACCTGCTGGACTCTCCTGTATGCTGTCTGCCCCATAAATGTGTCCACTGTCTTCCCTTTGTAGAAACTTGTTTCAAGGAAGCACTAACAGCACTGAACTCTCTGCGCGTACCAAACCAGCAGAAGACACCCGAATGTGCTGCGTTATGCACCCAGCCCTGTGCATAAGCCTAACTAAGAAAACACATCCTAATTTTTAAAACTGAGTTACCATAGCAACAAAGTGAACAGTTAAAAAACTATGAACTTAATCAATGCAAGTCATTGTTGAAAAGATTATCCCCTGAGACAAATCTCTCACTCTAAGATTATCGGCTATTTATCTGAAGTGTTTTCTGAAAAGGTAAGAATGACCGACTTGAGGACTTCAGATCAATGAGGTGTGTTTTGTTTTTTTTTTTTCAATGAGCTAAAGCTCACAGTAGACCTAAGCTACACTTTTAATCATGACATTAATCAATAACAATTGCACCCAAGAGAATGACAGCAAAGGTTATTCAGGAAGCCTAGTAGGGCTTAAACTACTGTACTTGGGGAAATAGTCAATATTTCGTGTTTTAAAATATAATTCAGGTTGATTTTCTTCCTATTTCCCCAGAGCAGAATTTGGGTGCTAAAAACCCAGAACATTAGCCTGATGCATTATGAACATTAATGTGTTTAAGAATCACCTGTGGATCTTGTTAAAACGCAGATTTTGAGTCAGCTGATTTGGGTGAGGCTTGAGATCTGCATCTTTGCAAGTTCTCAGGTGATGTCAGCAGACCATCCCTAAAGTGGCAAGATGACAGAATCCATTACTGACTGGTCAACAGAAAAGAGCCAAAGGCAGCCCACTGGCAGAGGGAGGCTTACAAAAGAAGGAGGTGACTGCGAAAGAGATTCTACTTCCAGATTTCCCACCCCAAACTGCCCTCTATGAAAATGAGAAAATGACAATACTAACCTTACCTTGAAGAGCAGCATTTTCCAAATGTATCCAAAGGAGCCCTAGTTCTTTGGGATATTAATAGCTGTTGTCAGAAAAATAAGATGCTAATAAGAAGCTCAGTGATCATTTTGTTTAACTGAGTTAAACAAAATTGCTAACATTCATTAAACACTGTATGTCAGGCATCTAAATGCTTAATATGGAATAAGTTATTTAATCTTCACAGCAACACTGTGAGGTAGAAAGTATATTATCATCCCCATTTTACACACATGGAAAAGCAGCAAGGAGAGGTTAAGTAAGTAGACCAAAGTCACAACCCTGGTGAGTTGCAGAGCCAGGATGCCACCTCTGGCAGGCTGCCTCCAGAGCAGAGGCTCCGATCTCTGGAACTAAGCACATTTCAGTGCTGCTGGGAAGTGTGAATCACTGCAAGGTGACAGAAGTACTTGTAAGCTGCCAAGGAAGGGGAACTGAGGATGGAGAGGAAAACTGAAAAGTTAGGGTAAGACAGGAAAAGAGAACACGCTGGAGAAGCAAAAATTTAGAAAATGGAAGTCATATTTGGAGAAAAATAGATTGAGAAAAGTGCAGTATCATCCATCCAGACACTGACGCGTGGAATAAAGACCGATCTGCTTGGCAAATAAACGTCCAAGAGAGGAAGGCAAGTCAAGTTGTAGATCTCACCAACCACAGCAGAACAGGAACAGTTTACTTCCACCAAGTATACTGAGAAGCCCTCACAGATGAGAGTCATGCTTATCCTTACACTAATTACCTAATTTACAGATTCTCTGGGCCCCCTGCTAGGCCTCTTTCTTCTTCCTGCAAGATTGTTTGGATATTTTGCTTCTAATTAGCAACTTTGTGAGAGTGAGTGGGGAGAAGATTAAATCAGGGTTTGGGGTTTTTCTGGTTTGTTTTTGCTTTTTTTGTTGTTCTCATCTAAGGATCTAGCAATAAGTTAGGAGTTGGGAGAGTAGGAAGCGAAACTAATGATGAAAATGCACTCTCATTAAGCCTAGATTTCAATGCACCCACTTTGCTTGGCCTTCACATTGCCGGAGAAGAAATGCACTGCATGTACCCAGCCTGAAGTATGTGGTCAGACCACAGCCAGAACATTATGCAGAGTATATTCCAGGTCAGGCAGAACCATAAACAAAACAGCTGTTTGGTTAGATGAGTCCTAGGCAACAGTTCAGATTGTTCAGACAAGCATTAAAACAAAAACTGACCTCGGAAACTTCTGACAATCACTGATCCCTAATGCAATATATATGCAGAGTTACTCAGGAAAACGCTAGCTTGAGGAAAAGCAAAACCTTAACTGGAGATGAGAAACTGCCTATCAATAGTCCTGGAAGGATCTGATATGTAAGTGTATTTACAAGTACTAAAATGAAGGGGACTTTGTTTTTGTTTTTTTCCAAATGGAACAAAAGAGGACCTTTGCTTCTGTACTGAGATGTATCCTAAAAACTGTACTTATTCTTCATCATCGCCTCCCCCAGGAGCACTGATGCCTGGTATTTATGAGGGACCTCTATTAGGAGGGCTCTGAGATGAAGCAGTATAATTCTGTTATGCTAGGACTTCAACCCACATTTACAAACTTCTCACATATTTTAATTATATCTGAATGTTTGCCATCAGCATGTTCCTTTTAAAAAAAAAAAATAAGAATTCTTCATTGTTCCAAGACACAAATCGTATCCCTTTGAATTCCAGACGAAAACATGTTAGGCCTATTTATGATTGTATTTCAATAGACAAGTATACACATGTAAAGTAGTTTCAGTGTTATTTAAAAATACACTTCAATAGGTCTCATTGTGTTGATATTAGCAGAGCTCTCAAGAAAATGCTTCCAGGTGGCAGGCACCTGCTCTGGCTTTGAAACACCAACCTCAAAACCTATAGTCAAGCACTGAAATGGGGAAGAGCAACAAGCTCTGTATTTCAGCACCTAGCCATGTCGGCAGCTCATTTGGAACTGGTTATTGCCAGCTGGGCATTTTGCCATTTCCTTGAGGCAAAATTAAAGTGGAAGATGCAAGGGTTTTATTGTAATTTTCCACCACATATTTATATCATTATGGGTTTTGTGCTGCTCTAGTCCCCCACACAGTCTCACTGAATATCTTCTTATTATGTCAACAGAATCTGAAGCAAATATAGGAGGATGCAGCAGAAACAAGTGGGCACTGTGTACACTACACGACTGCTGAAGTTAACACTATGCCTATCCATATGGGCTCCATAATTTGCAGGGCCCCACGCAGGAGGAAAAAGTGAGGCCCTCCCCTGTTCAAACGGCAGAGGAAAAGTTCCAGTAAAGGTACTACAGAATGCAGGTTTTCCCTTTGTCCTGCAGTTTCTCTCTCAACATGCCACAGTGTTATTTGCTTGCTACTCAGTGTTACAATCCTTCGGCACAGGAATACCTGCAGAGTGAGCCCTCTGTGCAGCAACTGGGGAGGGTCAGTGACGTCAGGCATCTCCCCTCCCACAGGCCCAGCAAGCTCCACACAGATCCCAGGAGCACTGCAACCTCCACACAAGGAGGGACCTGGACTGGGTTCCTAGACTGGGCTGGGTGAGAGGTTTCACCCTACTGAGGTACCAGAGTGCCACTCCAGGATGCAGACAACTGTATCAGTGTCCTGAGACATAGAAGGCTCTTGTTCCAGACCCTGAGCCTCTCCTTCCAGGGGCTAAAGGCAGCAGCCGTTGTGGGGGCAGGAGCACAGAGGAAAAGCACAGGTCTTTGGGGCCCTATGATGTGGGGGTGTGAGCGGTGGAGAACAGAAGAGAACCCATCCCAAGGAGGCAGTCACCCAAACCAAGGCTTCCAGTTCTGGGACGCAGCTCCATTGTCTTGTCAGACTTCACTTACAAAACACAAATTCAAACGAAAAACTAAGGATGTCAAGTCAGGAAAGTCAGGATATTGAACCCCCACTCAAAGCTCTAGTCACAAGCCCTTGAAGCCAGCACTGGTTCATGTAAAAACCCAAGGTCTGTGTTCATGTCTGCAGGATACACACTAAAACCAGACAGAAGAGACATCAGCATGCCTCCTGCACAAGGACGACACACAAATTCATCATGTGCTCCTTACACACACACACACACACAAATGAGTACACACAAAACTAAGACAATCTGAGTAACCCCGGGTAAAGGCAGACATTACCAATGTCAGTATCTTACTTGTGATACTATAATACCACTCTGCAAAATGTTACCTTTGGGAGAAACCAAGTAAACTGTACAAGAGATTCTCGGCGTTATTTCTTACAACTGAATACTGCAATTATCTCAAATTTGAAAAAGGATCCAAGGCCTATTAAATGGACAAAAATATAGCATACAGGCAATCATCACTACACCTACCTATACCTGGATATATTAAGAACATTAAATTGTATATAATTTGACTTGACATGATGTAAAGAGCGATCCTTGAAATAACTAGCTCAAATACAAATCTGCAATCAGCATGTTAACCACACAGTGTACTATCAGGAGGAATGTGTTCAGCTTTACCTCTTATTGAAACTTCTCTTATCTACTTGAGATAAAATGAAAACACAAATTGAGAAACTACAGAAATACGCTGGAAAGTGAAGTGGCCTACTCAAAAGCCTGCCTTTATGCACAAAAAGGGGAGAAGCGTGTGTGGAAAAACACAAATTCAACTTTAAGTTCAAAAGCAAATTTAACTTCTTGCATCCAGAGGTACGCCTGTCTACCATTTACAATTGAAAGGACGTATTTGCTGCTGGTACAGTAACTTAATTTTTACATTAAAAGATAAAACATCTTGCCTGTTAGATGCAGAAACATCACAAATATAATGAGAAACCTTTGAATTCTCCAGGCTGAGTTCCCACGGAACTGAGCCTGGTGAGAATTCCATGCTGCTCTTTAGGACTGTGTACGTGCGCAAATGGGCTTCTCAGGGGGCTCTAGCGGTAAAGAACCTGCCTGCCTATGCAGGAGAAAAAAGAGACACGGTTCAATCCCTGGGTCAGGATGACACCCTGGAAGAGGGCATGGCCACCCACTCCAGTATTCTCGCCTGGAGAATCCCAAGGATAGAGGAATCCGGCGGGCTCTGGTCCATGGGGTCACAAAGAGCCGGACAGGACTGAAGCGACTTAGCATGCATGTACACGTGTGCAAATACCCAAAAGGGGATGTTGCAGCGAGGAGGCCAATTCTGTCTCCATGTTGGAACTGTTTCTTTGACTTGCCTTTCATTGCTTTTGTTATTATAATCATACAGTTTGCCTCAGAGAATCCTGTCCCTCGGCCTGACAGTTCAACTAAAGTACCTTTGTTCAGAACCCTGTCCACCTGTGGATGGCAGGAAGGAAGGAATGAACACATCCCCTGCCTGAGGCTTGCCATTCTAGGAAATGTTTGGAAGATTAATGGTCTTATTTTGCTTGCTCACCTCTCTTCACCTCAATCTACAAAAGAACCTGGCATCCAGACCCCAATAAGATGGTTATTTTGAGACTCTAGCCTGCCATCTTCTCGGTCTGCCGGCTTCCCCGATTAAAGTCTCTTCCTTGCCTCAACGCCTCTCTCTCGGCTTCGCTGACCTACTGCGCAGCGAGCAGAGCGAGCTTGGACTCGGTAACAAGAAGGGAAGGGCAAGGCCACTTCTGTAGGGCCTCAGAGACAGACACTGCCCACTGGGCATCTAATTCTACCCTGACTTCCCTAAATAAGGTAACAGAAGAGATGTTATATCCCTTAATATATAGCTTAATATCACAGAGCCCAACACATTGGAAAACCAGACTCTAACAGTTTGTATCAATCATTGCAGCCTGTTCCCACTGTGACCTCTCAAATGCCCAGCACCAATTCCGTATGAATTATGCATCTAATTACTATTTCGTGCTCTGCCAGACAGTGCTCAGGGTCAAGATAAACCCACTTTTGGTTCAAGCCAGAATTTTGCAGAGACATGAAGAACTGATTAAGCAACGAAAGAAGTTTGAGATTCAAATTCATTTTGCCACTGCTAACTCTGCACCTCTGGGTAAAACACTGGGCTGTTCATTAGTTAAATGGAATTTGAATTTCAAAGATAGATGAATATTCATTCACTTTGGCTAATTACATACTAAGGCATTCAAAAAGTATTTGTTGAATGAAGGACTGAATTAATGAATGGATCTGTGCAGACATTTCTCCAACCTGGTTTTTTTTTTTCCCTCTTTCTTGCTAAATTCCCTTTCAGCTTCATTTTGGAGTTAACATATCAAAGTAGAGGGGGAAGAACCACAAATAAAACAGCACTTTGCTCACGACCTCACTTGACTGTATCGTGCGGGCTCAGCTACATAATTAATCATTGTCAGCGCCAGTCGGACGTGGATCTGCCAACAACTCCCTGTCAGGCTTTGCCAGGTGTGGCAAATTACTGAGACTTCGTCTAGCCAAGCTTCGAGCCTGGGAGTCTTTAACAAAAAGCACTAAGAACCTCCCCAGGCAGAGAGCAGCGCTGGCTGACTATCAATGTCTCCTTCTCGTGGTGCCCTAGTTTGTTCTGGCAGTCTCCAAGTCCTATGGGTCCCTCGGCTTCTTACTGTGCCAGGGCACTAAAGAACCAGGCTTTTCTCTGTCTCTTCTAGGGTCTTCAAGTTCAGGACAGCTCACCTCTTAGGTCTGCCTGTGCCCTAGCCACAGCCCGCACACCTGACCTTCATATACTTTTGCAAAGGTATATTAAAAACCGTCTCCACTTGGCGTTAGGCTCGGATCCCAGGCTGGCAGCGTGCCCGTCTCAGTGATTCCCTGTTGCCTCCAGGGCTGGCACGGACACAAATGCAGCTCTGTATCTGCTTACCACAAAAACCTTGACTCTGTTCTATTCTATCACTGGTTCCCCAAGACTTGAAATGAAGCTAATTTCATGAAATTCAATTAACTACATGCAGAAGTTTTAATGACTATCAAAACAGAGGTAAGCACCAACTTGAATCGTTTCACTATATAAACAGTGTAAAGAATGGTTTAATATTTAAATAAGTATCAGTCTAAAAGATGACAGAACGTGTGGCTTAACATAGATAAACAATGCAAAGTACTCTGTGTTGATTCTTAAAAAACAGTTTTCTAAAATTTCCCACTGAAATAATTTGCTGCTCCAACCTTCCTGCTTTTCTTCTAAGCTCTATTTCAGAGGTATCCCTCTGCCTTGAAAACTTAAAAAGCTACTACTTTAAAAAGTACAACAAATGACCTTTTAGTCATCAAAGAAAAATTACCAGTTGAGTGAACATTACTATACCATTAAATAATTAATCGTGACATGGCAAAACTACCATTATAAATACTTAAATTATTTAAGATAAATCAAACATATGGTAATTAGCTATTTCTTTCTGACCCACTAGTACATTATAGTTGACATGAATGCCATGAAGAGTTTCATGACTCATGTGTTCCCAGCATATTATCACCTCTCCATTTCAGAAATCCAGTTTCAAAATGTCATAGAGGGGAGAGCAAGATATTAACACGACAATGAGAAGAAACGTGAAGAACAAAATACAAGTCTTTGGCACAAACTGAGGTTCAAATACGAACGTACAAAATGAGACATTTACTGATAACACTCTAGCCATTAATCCAAGTGGTACTTAATTAGAGAGGCTGGAACAATTTACAGACTCTGCAATGGAACAGTCACTGAGAACTCAGCCTGATACATCTTGTAGCATCCATGTCTCTGGAGAGTGGGACATGCCTACTCATCACAGGGCACTTCCTAGATCATAAACAATGTATGTCTTTCCAAGTCTACATACTCACAATCCACTAATACTTCCAACTATGAGAAGGCAATGGCACCCCACTCCAGTACTCTTGCCTGGAAAATCCCATGGACAGAGGAGCCTGGGAGGCTGCAGTCCATGGAGTCGCTGAGGGTCAGGCATGACTGAACGACTTCACTTTCATTTTTCACTTTCATGCACTGGAGAAGGAAATGGCAACCCACTCCAGTGTTCTTGCCTGGAGAATCCCAGGAGCGGGGGGGGGCCTGGTGGGCTGCCATCTATGAGGTCACACAGAGTCGGACACGACTGAAGCGACTTAAATATATAAATATATATGAGTCAGAATAGCACAAGTTCAGACTCCCTTTTTCTCCTGAGTAAACCATAGAAATTATAATAGCTCCTACGCCTATCAGTTTAAATGTAGTGCCAGTTTTCTACAAACTAATAACATTCAAGTCTTCATTAAGTTAAAAAAATTAATTCTACCCTCAGTGGAGGTATTTTAAAGAGAACACTTTAATGAATGAAACATAGCCATGTCAGTAATTAATCAATACTCCTCTTAGAAGCCTTTTATCAGCAATTTATAGAAATCAGCACAGAGAGAAAGCCATGCTCTCTGAGCTACTACCATCACTACCTAACAAAAGAAATAGCCATGCTCCACAAACTCGGGAATGACAACAGAACCAAGGAGTATGGAGTTGATTTTCACTCTGTTTTAAAAGATATTGCTTGTTACTTAAATTTATTGCTATGAAACCTATATAGTAACAGAAAAAGTATTACCCATGAATACAACATTTAAATAATCTGGAAAGTTACTTCCTTTTTAAATTCTCATTATTTACTGCCCAACATTTGAACATCTTTTCGTTAACTATTGTCCTTATTGTCTCAGGTAATTTTTCTAATAATATATATATACACATACACACACACACTCAGCCACATAATTAATAATCTTCATAAGTTTAATTTATTCTGACTCTGCCCTTTATGAAGGTGTTGCTTTAGGCTTCTTTAGTTTTGCTAACAGTCTTATATTTCAATGGAGTGTAAAAGTTGTTGCTTTGGACTGAATGTGTGTGTCCCCCAACAAAAATTTGTATCTTCAAACTCTAAACCCCCAATGTGATGGTATTAGGAGATAGAGCCTTTGGAAGGTAAGTGGTCATGAGGGTGGTGCCCTCATGATGGTATTAGTGTCCTTACGTGAAGAGACACAAGAGAGCTTGTTCTTCCTCTCTCCCTGCAACGAAGGACACAGCAAAGAGATGGCCATTTGCAAACCAAGAAATGGGCTCTCATAAGACAACAGATGTGCTGGCACTTTGATCATCCACTTCTCAGTCTCCAAAACTATGAGAAATAAATGTTTCTTGTTTAAAACACTCAGTCGATGGTCATTTGGCAACCAGAACTAAGACAGTTGCCATCTACAATATTATGTGCTCAATAAGGTAAATAACCTATTCCACGTAACCCTGTGACTACTCAAAGTGGTTTCCACACACTGAAATGCCCCCAGCATTCCATGCTTTCTCTGTTGCTACCTTCAGTATAAAATAAACTACTGTTGATCCACTAGGTTTCGAAAATGACTCATTTTAACTACATTCCCTGGTGGTTCAGACAGTAAAGAATCTGCCTGCAATGCAGGAGACTTGGGTTTGATCCCTGGGTCAGGAAGATCCCCTGGAGAAGGGGATGGCAAACCACTCCAGTATTCTTGCTTGGAAAATTCCATGGACAGAGAGCCTGGGGTGGCAGGGGGCTACAGTCCATGGTTCACAAAGAGTCAGGCACGACTGAGCAACGTTCACTCACTCACTTCACTCAAACAAAAGAAACATCTTAAGGCCTGGGGGTTAAGACACATTTATATACTCTCATGCTAGCTGGGTTTCTTATTTTGTTTTTTCAAAGAATGAAGTTATATCTCTGAAGCGTTAGTCGCTCAGTCACGTCAGACTCTTTGCCACACCATGGACCATAGCCCGCCAGGCTCCTCTGTCCATGGAATTCTCCAGGCAAGAATACTGGAGTGGGTAGCCATTTCCTTCTTCAGGGGATCTTCCTGACCCAGGAATCGAACTTTCATCTCCTATATTTCAGGCAGATTCTTTACCATCTGAGCTACCAGTAAAGCTAGGATCATCTTTAAAAATGTGTGGTTTTTTTTTTCTTTCAAGCTTACATACCTAACATCTGTGAAATTTTAAACTAAATGTTCTTCACAAGAATACAGAGTGTGACTTCTTCTAAATAAAATTAAGACACATATGAGCAAGTACAAGTGAATGGGTAAATAAATATGGTTAACCTTATAATAATGCCTTCTGTCAACCAAAGCACAGGTATGAAAGGCAAATTGACATATTTCAACTTTTAAGAAGGTTAACTTCAAAAGTGACCTGCAGTTCTTTAATTTAGGGGGACATATGCAAGTTCCCCTACTTCTCTGAGGGGGACTCTCTACAGAGCTGTGCATTCTGGTTTTTACTAAGTCAAACCACGAAAAAAGAATAAGTGTAATAAAACTGGGAGAGGAGGAGACATTTGTTTTTATTTAACAAACTCATATCATTCACTATATTCTAGGCACTATTTTAAAGTATTTTACAAATATTAACTCAATAAATCTTCACAACAAGTTTATGAGTTGGTACTGTTAAACGGAATTCCCATTTTACAGATGAGCTTGTAGAAGAACAGAGAGATGTAGCAACTTGTCCAAGGTCACTTGGCTAGTAAACTGCTTGGGCCAATATCTGAACCAAGTACTAAGACCTCAGAGACTGTGCTCTTAATAATTGCCTTCTTCTAGACACTGTTTCCCTTATTCTTCTCATCAACTCCACCAAAAAATCCAATCCCCTAAGAAACCAAGACAACATCTTTACTACAGAAGAAAATGAAAGTATATAGAGCTTTGGAGTTTTCCTTCTCACTTAAAGGCAATATAACAATTTTTCACTTAAAAAAAAAAAAAAGACTTCCAAACACAAATGACAAAAACAGCAGGAAAGAAAAAGCTATTTTCAAGTTTCTAGGAGGTTATCATAAACAATGAAGAGAGAAAAATAAATTAAAGTTTTTTAAGAAATGGCATTTGACACTATCCTTTCTACCTTGCTGCCCATGACCATTTGAAGGCACTGTACCTAGAGCCTGTGCAGGGCGCTCTACCGTGTGAAAATAAGAGATGACCGTGCTTGGAAAGAAAAGAGAAGCATATTGTAAGAAAATGTAAAAGCACAGTAAGTCTGAATGTTGTGGAAATAAGCCCAGGCTGCTTCTCAATTCATGAGTTTAGCGGAAATGGCAGAACAGATGACAGACAACAACAAACAGAAATCTGACTGCACGATTCTCTCCGATCGTGGGAACAAATACCCAGAGCTGCTTACTTAATCTGATGCTAATTTACTTTCCTGTTTAAACATTCTAAATATTTGTTATCTATGAAATATTCATGTATTGTGTTTTAATACCTTGCGGGTTTTATTCTTCAAGGAATTAATTTAGAAGTACCTGTAGTTAAAAATAGCAGACCCTTCTCAAAATAACAGCAGAAGTTTTTATTTAAAGACAATATTAATTAATTAGACATCATATGGAACTTGGAGGTGAATTCAATCCTCCTGACAGGTAAAATTTCAAATTTCGTAATGAACAGTACTCTTGAAATACATACTTCATTTTACTTTAAAATAAAACAAAAATTTTTACCTCTTTTTCAATATAATTATTTTTGTTCCATTTTGCAATACTTTTGTTTCATTTTAAGGAAACCAATAGATGGCACTTTTTTTCTTTGCAGTACCACAAAGAACATTGTTTAAACACCAAAAATTGGTTTCTTCAATCTACATCTTTTACGTATTTTTTTTTACTTTTTAATTTAAATTTTTATATTGGAGTATAGCCAATTAACAGGTGGTGGTAGTGGCAAAGAACCTGCCTGCCAATGCAGGAGGCATAAGAGATATGAGTTCGATTCCTGAGTCAGGAAGATCCCTGGAGGAGGGCATGGAAACCCATTCCAGGACTCCTGTCCATGGAGAATCCCATGGACAGAGGAGTCTCACGGGCTATAGTCCACAGGGTCACAAAGAGCTGGACACAACTGAAGTGACTTAGCATGCACGCACACAGCCAATTAACAATGTTGCGATAATTTCAGGTGGCCAGCAAAGGGACTTAGCCTTACACATGCAAGTACCCATTCTCCCCCAGCCACCTGGATTGTATGTGTGCACACTCAGTAGCTCAGTCATGTCTGAATCTTTTGTAACCCCATGGACTGTAGCCCACCAGGCTCCTCTGTCCATGCGATTTTCCTGGCAAGAATACTGGAGTGGACTGCCGTTTCCTCCTCCAGGCGATCTTCCTGACCCAGGGATTGAACTGCTATCTTCTGCATCTCCTGTTCTTTACTACAGAGCTACCTGGGAATCCCAACCACCTCAATGGGTAAGTATACGTATTTTTAAAAGTATACATATTTTAAAATACATGCTTTATGTTTGTGTAAAGTTTAACAAATATTATCAACTTAATCAAAGAAATTTGAATTATAAATAGTTTTAATGTAGTTATTACTTGTATTAGATGTGATAATAACTTAGCTCAAATCACTTACTGTTAGGTTAAGGAAACAAAAATGATTACACAAAATCTACAGATATATCAAAGCTCCAAATAAGAAATGTTCTACTAAAAGAAGAGGCTGAAACAGTGTATTCTTCAAAAGTCAATGCTGTAACATACAAAAGAAGGTTGTGGAAATATCCACATTAAAGGAGATAAAGGGCTTCCAAGTGGCACTAACGGTAAAAGAACTCGCCTGCCAATTCAGGAGGCCTAAGAGACACAGGTTTTGATCCCTGGGTCAGGAAGATCCCCTGGAGGAGGGCATGGCAACCTCCTCGTTTTCTTGCCTGGAAAATTACTTGGACAGAAAAGCCTGGCAGGCTACCTTTCATAGGGTCACAAAGAGTCAGACACGACTGAAGCAACTTGGCATACATACACACACACAAAAGAGGTAGACAATCACTAAACACAATCCCTGACCCCAGGCAAGATCCTGTACAAGAAGGGAAAATGCTCTAAAGAAAGTTATTGACTCAGTGGATAAAACTGCAATATGACAGAATATAGTTTTTCTTGGTAATAAATTTATTGAAGTTGATAATTGTACTCTGGTTGTATAAAAGAATACCCTATCCTTAGGAAATGCAACCTGCATAAGATGGAAAGACCCATCTCCTGAAGATGTCTGCAACATCCTCAGATGGTTCAGAGGGGAAAAAAAGTGTGAGACTAAAGAGACATATGAGATAAAATGTTTAGGTCAATCTGGGTAAAAGCTAGAGAGGTGTTCTTTGTATTACTTTTATCGTTTGCAAATTTTATATGAGGCTGAAATTACTTCCAAGTTAAAAAAAAAAAAAAAAAAACCAACAATGAAAAACTATTGACCTGAACCAGAAGCATGAATTAAATCCCACAGGTTGACCTCACTCTTTATAGGACACAGAAGTGGAGTCCTTGAAGCCTGCCCTCAAGGTATTGATTTTATGTCATAGACTAACAGAGACATTTGAGTCTCAGAAGACGATGGTCCATATGGAGTGCCAGTTATTTCTAACCATGAAGGTCTCTCCAAAAAGTTACTCCTGGATACATTTCAGTTCCTTGGCCACTATAAGCTTACATTCTCCATAATGAGACCGCGAGGACCTTAATTTAAACACCATGGTTGCAGGATCACAAATCCACACCTTATCAGAACTGGAAATAAGGTTCACCCGCATCACCAATCCAGAGGCCACACTTAGGGCGACAACGCCAGTGGTCTAAGTGGATGTTTACTTAATGCCTACCTTGTGTAGGCACTGGGCTACATGCTAGGAATAAGAAGATGAATAAGCTTTGCTACTAATCTTAAGGAACTCATAACCTAAGGTGAAAAGGACCTAATTCTGTAATTTTAGTATGATATATAAAATACTCCTGTAATACAAGTGTATATCAAGCGTTCAGAGAAGGACTCAGCGAACAGGTGAGACAGCTTCATTCAAACATTTAGTTTGTGTTAGAGAAAGGAACCTTGAAGTTGGGATAACGACCTCCAACTGGCAGGAAAAAAAAGTGAGAAAGGAATTTCTGGCAAAAGCAACTAATAAAATGAGACAATGGCATAGAGGCATGAAAATGTAAGCTGTTTCCAATGACGACAGGAAGGGAATCACCATGGCTGGAGCAAAGCATCTCCTGTGACTGTGGTTAATGAGGGAGACAAAGCCAGTTAGAAACAGTTCCTGAATGACCCTGTATAGTATGCTAAGGAACTACAAGATAACATTTACACAAATGGAATGGCAGAATTTTTTAAATTTTATTTATCTATTTGTTTTACATTTTGGTTGTGCAGTATGTGGGATCTTACTTCCCTGACCAGGGACTGAACCCATGCCCTCTGCAGTGGAAGCAAGGTCTTAACCACCAGACCATCAGGGAAGTCCCCCAGATATTTTAGAAAGACATCTCTGATGGAAATGTTAGCATTTATTGCCAAAAAAAATGATGGAGTCAAGAAGAAGAGTTCACATGCAATTGCCTCAGCCTTCAGGAGTTATGTATGACCAGGGCTGGAAATGAGACAATGGCAAGGAAAGAGATATTAAAGGAAGCAGAATTAGTAGGGCTTAGCAACCAACTGATTGTGTGCGGTGAGATATGACAGGGATGAGAGTGAAAATGCAACTTGCTTCCTTAAACTTTGAGAATTACTAACAGTGACTGAGTCTGAAATTTCAGTGTAGTAAGCTTCAAGACGTTCATTATAGAATACAGATTCTGGGAAGTGCACTGAAATTCACAAGAGAAGTTAGGGTAAATGTAAAGATGCTGGAATCATATTGACAATGATAGCTTTCTTGTATTCTTTAAGGAGGATTGTGCAGATCGAGAAGATAAAGATATATATTCATCCAAAGATGATCAGGAGAAAAACAAGCCAAGAGAGGGAAAAGGAATGAGAGGACAGAATTATATCGTAACCGGTATTACATGGTAGAATCAGATGCTCAGTCAACAGAATTTAAACAGCACTCAACACACAATCACTGAGGCCAATCAGGCACCAGATGCTTGCTACATCCTGATTATGAAAGTTGAAAAAACTTGAAAGTAAAAGTCACTCAAGTCCTGCCTTACTCTTTGTGATGACACCATGGACTGTAGCCCCCCAGGCTCCTCTGTCCATGGGGATTCTCCAGGCAAGAATACTAGAGCAGAATACTACTCTAGTATTATAGCCTCCAGTGGATCTTCCCAACCCAGGGATCAAACCCAGGTCTCCCACATTGCCGGCGGATTCTTTACCATCTGAGCCACGAGGGAAGCCCAAAAATACTGGAGTGGGTAGCCTATCCCTTCTCCAGGGGATCTTTCTGACCCAGGATTCGAACCAGGGGAGCCCACATCCTAATTATTACACTATCTTAATTTCCTGCTACATCTGAATAGGACAGTCACTTTCAAATTCAGATACAGTTCAAGTGACATTCTCGTACTATTCACTCTTCTCCTTACACACTGAGCTACAAAATTAAACAAAAGACTTTATATTGAAAAGGAACTGTAACCATGGACACACTAGAGCCTTTGTGGACATTCAGGACTATAAAGATAAAAAAGCTCACAAACTTACTCTTGAACACATTCACCTTCTTTGAAGAATTATTATATTTATGGGAAAAATATAACAAACCATGATTAAAATAATGTAAACTTCTGATTTCAACACAGTATTGTCAGGTGACTCTGGGTTAAAGGACAAGCATCCTCCACTGGGGATGCCTGCAGATGCACACGGACACCATACGTGTGCACACACCCACACACAACCTCCTCATTCACACAATCTTCATCGTCAAAGTGACCTTTTAAGCACTCTGCCTTTGTCACCCACAGTGACCACCAGTCTGGTGCAATCACCTGTCCTCTCACAGAAACAGTGATATCTGTAATCAGTAACTCAGCATAGCAACCAGGTTTTACAACTACCTCCCTGAGCCAGTTTGGTTTCTGTATAATTTTTTTCTTTCTAAATTTCATGACTAATGTACTCCCTGAATCTGCAATGTTCTTAGCCTCTCAGGTCACTACAGAAAGCAATCTGTTTTTCTTGTACAATCATTTGAATAAGTTATACCCAGTCATCTGACTACAAGTATTCATTACACATGAGCTATAGAAAATAATCAGTCATGGATCAAGTTTAGCAGCTTCAAAACAAATGACGTAGGTAGGATTTATACAGAAGCCTTCCAGGAGTTTCTTTTGTCCAGAAATGATCTGAAATTTATCCTATGTGCATTACACAACCTTCTTGTGCATTTTATGAATATTTCTCTTGGGTCAGTATTCACTTCATGCCTTTCTAACCCAGCAAATAAAGGCTCAGATTAAAAATGGCTTTGCTGTTGGTCTAGCATGTTAATAGAGCAATGATTATTTCAGTGCTTCAACATGGACAGTCAAAAAGACAACTTTATTATGAACCTCCTGTAAGACAAACAGTATTGTTTATAAATAAAATTTCATGCTAAGAGGTCCTTAGCTTCCAAAGGAAGAAAGCAATCACTATGTTTGCAGGCAGTTAATGTTCTGCCCTTCACTTTAGGTACATAATATCTAGATTTTCATCAACATTTTTCAAATGTTGCTCTAAGTACAGAATCCTGGGTTTTGTTCATGCATATCTGGAAACTATTCTGTTCAGGGAATATCCCATGAGCAATGAGAATGCAAAACATTCTTTACTGTGCATTGCTACTAAGAAAATACTCCCACAGTTCTTGGTTCAGTACTGCCACATTCTTAAAGGTTATTCGACTAAAGAAAGAGCTAGGCATTTCTGTGAAGAATCAAGATACCAAAAAAATTTTTTTCCATAGAAATTTTAAAGTTATGCCAATAATAAATTATACCAAAGACTAATTCAAGATAGGAAACAGTGCAGGCAGGTTTGGAAGTCACATTTAAATGGTTTACAGGCTAGAGGGCTTTAGATAAGTTGAGTATGCCAAGCATCCAGATGGAAATAACTGAATATAATGTGTGAATAAACTAAATCTAGCATAGGCTCTCAATAAATATTACCTTCCATAATCGAACCCAGGTCTCCCGCATTGCAGACAGACGCTTTACTGTCTGAGCCACCAGGGAAGTCTATAATTCTATAATTTTTCATTATACATGTGTGTGGCTTATGTTTCAATGATTACTTGCCAGTCTGTAGAAAGAGAACATCACAAATATCTCATTGTGATACATGGTAAATAACTGTCACAAGTGGAATCGTAAGTTATGTTAAATGTTAGTTACTTCCATTGCCTATGTATTCACAGAATAATAACACAGGAAAACTATTCAAATATACACATATTTAAGTATGCATGTGATTAAGGCTCATCATTTTAAAAATATCTGGGCTCCCAGTGCCATCAGATCAATTGACACATGACAAAAATGATTAAGTGAAAACCACATCATCACCTCCTTGGTACTATCTAGTAAACTGGATCAAATATAAACACTGTTTAGTGGGACACAGTCTCCATTACCTAACCCAAGAGCTGACATGAAAAGGAACGTCAAGTCCACTTTTTCAAAGCTCTTCGGTAATCAGAGGACAGAAACATCAGGATGAGATCTTTGTAACTGTTTGATGGAAGAGGAAAAAAATGGTTTTGAGTCTTTGATTCTCAATTGTAACCATTTTCAAAATATATCACATCAATAAACATTTTCCCATCTTAATGATGAATAGCCACCTGCTGAAGTCAAAGAAACAGAAGCCCACTCTTAATTGGAAACAGCAAGATTGTGTGTATTTTCCATTGTGTATTTTGGTTTCCAAATGTTCCATTTGAGAACTCTGAGGGTGAGCCTTAGGAACCCCCCAGTTTTCCATAAGCCAGCACATTCTCAGACACACTGCACGCATTCAGTTTAATCAGAAGACACACAGTTGGAAAACACTGCTGGAGGTTCATGCATATTTTAATCAGTTTGTGTAAATTTTAAATGAGTTATCAGTTATGGTCAGGGCATACAATTCTGTATTTGGAAAGTTCTCAAATGGAAGGAATGGGATCCGAATGTCCTAAAGCTCCTTAATTCATTTTAGAGAAACAACCTCTGTCATACTTGCTACCTTCTGCCAAAGGCTACAAAGATCAAACTTAGTGGTAGCAGACTAAGCTAAATAACGTTTTGTCCAAGTTTCCAAAACAGGCGTTCACAATTTCCACTCAGAAAAAAATAAAGGTGGGAACTATATCTTAGCATTCTGAACAACCAACATGATGTCATAACTAAACTTGATTCTCCCACCCCCACTTCAAAAACCACAATTTTTTTAAGAGGCAGCAACACTTTCTGGCGCCTTCTTTTCCCTACTAAAAGAGATCTATCCATAGGAACTCAATTTAGAGTCAGTATCATTTTCTGTTTAGGGCCATACACCAATAATTAGGCACAAAGTTAAGTCTCTCTGATGGTAACTGATGTATCAAATGACCTGTCAAAATGTTACTTGAAAAACAAACAACTTGACTGATATCAATGGAGTATATTAATGTGCAAGAAATATACTCATCATACCAATGAAATTCTACCAGGAACTCTGTTACGTATATTCTTTAACTGGTTGTCATTCTACATGACTTGGAGATAGTTTATATAATTGGCCATAAGAAATCTCTATGTAGATAACTGAGGATGTGTCTGGTTCAGGTTTGGTTTTAATTAAGAGAAACTTGTGGTTACAAATAGCCCAGTATTTGTCAGTAATGATGACAACATATTTTTTACTTCAATTGGACATAAACTCAGTAGTCATCCACTTGTCAGAACATACTGAAAAAGCCAAAAATCACTTCAACAGGGGATCCTATGGGAGGACCAGAACATCCATATTTTAAATTTTCACTGTATACAAGACTTTTCCAAACAGAGATAATACTTTTGGTTCCAAAATCTAGTGGGTCTCTAGTTTTTCTCAGTGAGGAATCCAAAGGTCAAGTGTTTTTTTTCTGAGTTTCAGAAGAGAGCTTTTCTCAGATGTGTCAGGAAATGTAATGGATACTTCCTGATGAAATAAGAACAGAATTATATAGAAAAATATGGAAAAATAGTGTATAAAAACACTGTTTCTTTGTAATGTCATGATTACTACAACAAGGGTATGTATAGAAAGCAGGATGTGTGGCAGGTATAAGGTCTGAAAAAGTGATACTGTAACTGATACTTGACAAACAGTAAGGAGCAACTGGTTAGGCCAAGAGCCATATCTTTGGATGTGTGTGTGTGAGTGTGCATGTATGATCTGTATGAATGTATGTGTGTGAGAAAAAGTTACGGCCATGAGGCAGTGAAAATACCCTCTAGTAGAAGTGGCATCAATTTCAACGGGACAAAGAACGAGAAAAACATATTTTCCAGATCATAAAGACTTTTAAAGCAACTTTATACAAAGGTATGGACCTAATTTCTAAAGGGGGCATTATATAAAGATTATAAAAGGAAAAAACATGACATGGCTTGATTTATACTTCAGTTGTATTATATCAAGTGGGGTTTTAAAGACTGGATGTGGATCAACAGTAACTTTCTGAAAAAAACCACCAATATTTTGGCAACACTCCCATCAAGAAGTGGAGTCTCCTAGATGTCCATTGGCAGACAAAAGGATAAGGAAGTTTTGGTACATATATACAATGGAATATTACTCAGCTATAAAAAAAAGAACACATTTGAGTAAGTTCTAATAAGGTGGATGAAACTGGATCCTGTTATACAGAGTGAAGTAACTCAGAAGGAGAAACATCAATACAGTATACTAATGCATATATATGGAATTTAGAAAGACAATAACGATGATCCTATATACAAGCAGCAAAAGAGACACAGATGTAAAGAACAGACTTTTGGATTATGTGGGAGAAGGCAAGCATGGGATGATTTCAGAGAACAGCATTGAAACATGTGTATTACCCTATGTAAAATAGATGACCACTGCAAGCTTGGTGGATGAAGCAGGGGACTCAAAGCTGGTGATCTGGGACAACCCAGAGGGATAGCGTGGGGATGGAGGTGGGAGGGGGTCAGGAGGCAGAGACACATGTACAACATGGGTGACTCATGTCAGTGTATGGCAAAAACCACCACAACACTGTAAAGAAATCATCCTCCAATTAAAACATATTAATTAAAAAAAAAAGAAAAAGTAGTGGAGTCTGCAACTCTTTCCTTGAAATCTAGACAGGCCTGTTATTGCTTCAATCCATAGAGTGCAGTTAAGTAATGATATGTAATTTGCTATGCTTCTCCTTAAGAGACAAAGGACCTCCCTTTCCTTTGGGCATCACCATTCTTAGGAGACCTCTCTTGGAAGCCAGCTGCCATGCTGTGAGAAGCCTAAACCACATGGCATGGACATAGACAGTCTTCAGTTATCTTGCCATAATACTAAAAAAGCCTCCAAATGCCTCTAGACCCCAGCCACTTGATTTTTCCTAGCTGAGACCACAAACATCATGGAACAGAGACCAAAAAAACTCCCTGTGCCCTTTCTTAATCCTGAGCTACAGAATTTATTAACATAATTTTTTAAACCTGTTTAATGTCATTAAATTTGGGGATGATTGTTACATGGAAATAGGTAAGTGGAAGAAGGTCCACATTTAAAACAAGATCCATTACATTATTTTTCAAGTAGTTCACTATCAGATCTTTCTTAAGTAGAATCCAAAATACACTGCCTTATACAAATGCAATAGGAAAGAGGGTCATGTATGCTTTTAGATTTCACTTTTGTTAAAGATAAAGACTTTACTTTTTTAAGATCACTTCCTCAGCAGAAGTGAGGAAGGTACAGAGAGATTTACACAAACTCCCTGCCCCATACGTGCACAACTCCTCTATTAGCAACATCCCCCACCAAAGTGTACATTGACTGCAACTAATAAACCTACACTAACAAATCATTATCACCTGAAGTCCATAGTTTACCTTAGGATACATTCTTGGTGTTACATTCTATGGGTTATATTCATGGGAAATGACAGGTATCAACCATTTCAGTATCATTCAGAGTATTTTTTACTCCCTTCTTAAAAAAAAAAAACAAAAAACTTTTCTATTATGTAGTTTTTAAACCTAAGTATTTTAAAATTTCTAATTTGGAGAGAGAGGGAAGATGGTTTGTTTGTTGTATGTTTCTTTCTAAACATTCTTGATATAACAGGAAATCTTCTCTTACAGAATTACCCTTAGGCATGAAGCCCATCATAGTGTAATATTTCTCCGCTAACACAGAACCCTCACATTTAAGAAAAACAGAACCTCGTTTAAGTTCAGACAACTTCCCCACTTGAATTCTAGCATTATGCATACTTTGAAACAGATGTTGTTCTAGTCACGTGTACTCTTTCTTTATTTTACTAAGTTCATATTTACTGCTAAAATGTTTCTTTTAAACTTGCCTTTGTGTATCAGGGAAAATAAACAAAACACAAAAATGAAAGACAAGTGATTCACTTGTTTCCTTTAGGCTGACAGATTTCATAGAAAGTGCTTTTGTAATAAAAAAATATTAATGAAGTAGCAATGTTTTGTGCAGACATTTGCTCCTCTGTCTACTTCATTTATAAATACATTTTAATGAGGTAATAGAGACTACACAGCTCTGCAAGTGTTCCTTTTTCTAACATTTGTTCTGAATTCAAAGATTAGAAACAGCTAATCTGCTGCATTTTGGGGGCTGGTTTATGAATACAGCATTTAAAGCACATTGTTCGAGCATCTGGAAAGCTAACATCTCATAAATAGCCCATCCTCCCAAACATATGATTAGACAATAAGGGTAATCTGAAATTTGTTTAAAATCAGTAGCCATAAAGTAGATACAGTGTACTACAAATTGTCCCTCCCCCCTCCTACCCTCCACCCCAGCGTGTGTATTGAAACATGCCTTAATGGGCCTTCATTTGCCAAGACACTCAGAGTAGAGTTTGTCTTTGTACAATTAAATTATGCACATTGTCAAATCTTCTCATTTAAGAAATCTATATTTTACTGAATCATATCTAAGAATTAAGTCAGGTCTGCCCTGGAGGTACTCCATGTGTTTCCATTCTCCTGTTAAGAGGATTAAAGGCCAACTCTTAATTTTTTTCCTCAATAGTTTTTTCCCATTATTACTCAAGCCTGTGAATATTTAACCATAACAATCAGCAAACTTTAATAAAGGACATTGTTCAAGTAGACAGTCAACTTTCTAATCAACACACAGAAAAAAAAAATCACATATAACACAATGTTCAAAATTTTTCCTTATTTCAGATATATAATATATATTCCTTTCTAAATTAAAAACTATGATGTAATCAAAATTTAGACAAAAATATCAGCTTATATGATGTAAGATGCAAGTCCCTGGGGGTCATATATATCAAGTTTATTATAATATCCTAGTAAAACTTGTTACCTAAAAGTAGTTTCCAAAGAGGAAAATATTTATGACTGAAGTATCCCAGAGTCAGTTTATTTCATAAATTTATGACTGAAGTAGCTAACATTTATAGAGTTCAGTCTTACTCAAGTATGTATATATTTAAGCATACATGCTAGGCATAGCGAGAAGTACTCCACATGGACTATTTCATATACTCTTCAGAACAATCCTGTTAAGTAAGTACTACTAACAGTTTCCATTTCACAGATGAGGAAACTGAGACAAAGTTTACAAAACAGACGTAGAGTCATACAATTACAAAGCTCATTAAATTTTCAAGTTTATAAAAAGTATTTATCATTGTCTTGCTTTGTAGGCAAGGAAAGCAAGGCCAGACAGTTTAAGGTCACAAATACATTAGTAGCAGAACACGATCCAATCGTGCTCTTCTCAATCACAGTCAATAAAATGCTTTTTATTTCACATTCTGTGTAGGGGTCTTTATTTTTAAGTCCCGTTTGTTCTCATTTGTAGCCATCTCTTCCTAAATATGCTGTGTTCTTCCAGCCAATATATTAATCATCCATTGATTATTTAATCATCACTTGTTATAGGTGTTCACAACTGACATTCATAGAATTACCTTTTATTTACGTACATGTTATGCTCTGTAAGTATGTTGCTTTGCCACTCAAAATTATGCTTAGGGGATTTGTGCATGTAATATATGTATGTATATGGGCCGTTACTTTTCATTTCTAGCTATATCTATCCTATAAACATACTGTATTATTTTAGTTGTTTCTCTTTTTCATCATAAAAAAATGCTATATCAACATACCTGTACATGTCTCTTTGAGCTTATTTACAGAAGCTTCTGGTTCAATGCACATGTGTATTTTTCAACCTCACTATATATATGGCCAGATGCTTTTCCAAAGCGGTTGTATACAAATTCACACTTTCACCCACTACACAGTTAACCCTACCAGATGCCTCATCAAATTTTCCCTAATGCATATTGTCCAAACCTTCAAATTTTATCTGAGGCTGTGTTTGTGTGAAAGTCACTCAGTCATGCCCAACTCTTTGCAACCCCATGAGAGGAGCCTGCCAGGCTCCTCTGTCCATGGAATTCTCCAGGAAAGAATACTGGAGTGGGTAGCCATTCTCTCCTCCAGGAGATCTTCCGACCCAGGGATCGGACCTGGTTCTGCTGCGCTGCAGGCAGATTCTTTATCACCTGAGCCACTAGGGAAGACCCTGTTCAAGGCTATGAAGTGGTATTCTTACTTTTTTTATGCATTTCCTTGATCACTAGTTTCTTAATTGTTCAGATTTCTTCTTCCTTAATTCATTTATCATTCGCCAATTCCTCCACTGGCTAGTTTATATTCTTACTGATCTAAAAAGCTTTTTCTATTTGTCTGTCATATACGTTGTTCTTTCTCAGACAAAGTTGGCTTTAGCTTTATTCACAGTATCCTTTATTACAGAAGGACTTTAATTTAAAGATAGTAAAGTCATTTTTCTTATTACTGAGGTATCTTACATTTTTAAGCTTTCGGAGAAGGTGGAAATACTAATTGCATGTACAACTGAAAAATGTTATATAAGTAAAGATATTATAAGGACAAAATACATTTCTCTATAATTCATGATCTATAAAATATTTTTTAAATATAACTTATCTCAAAAATATAGAAGTTGAAAACAATCCAATTTTGAAAGATAGCACCTAATGAGTCTTTCTCTAGCCTGTACTGTTCTTTTGGAAGTTATGTGGAAGACTTAATAGTTCCTTATATAGTTCTACATGTCAAACATCCTGCCATTATCTATGTAACTACAATAAGTCACTAAACTTCATTTTCCATTTATGTGTAATAAAATAGTACATTAGGCAAAATAATCTTCAAAATTCTATTCTTTTATAAGTTTGTTAACCTACACACACACACACACACACACACACACACACATTCTAAAGGGTTTCAACAGCAGCAATGAAACTAAAATTTCATTTTGACATTCAGCTGCCCAGAATAGGATAGGCAACTTCCTTTCTTCAATATATCTACTGAAATAAAAACCATTACTCACAACCCACAGGCAGAGTGCCTCAGAAGAAATGGATTCTGATGATGTCAGATATTTATTGTTGCTTCCAGAACAGAAGGAATTGAAGAGTCTTTCCTTTCCCATAAAGTAGGGAACATTTCAGTATAAGAATATGTATAACACAGGACTCTGTACAAGTGACCATATTTATCCATTTTCTGTATTATCTCTGAAAACAACTTTAGTTGATTTATTTCCTATACATTGAAATTGCTATTTGCGGAATTCAACCAATTTCAATTTCATATATAAAAATCTATGCCTTTTACTCTTCCATTTTCTATCCATCAGACCCATTACTGAATAGATAGTAGTGAGTTTGAAAGAAAAAGAAAATGAAAAACTCTCAGGAGAGTAGCTATTCAAACCTCTCAAGATAAAATACAGAGCAAGGAAGACAGCTCTCTTCTGAACGAGCAAGTCCTCTTCTTCCCAATGGAGATCCTCTCTACAGATTTCCTACTGCAATAGACCTATTCTTCCTTTTAAAAGTAATTATATGGGTTTTAATATTAAATTATATGGATTCCTAAACCTTTAATTTGGTTTAAACTACTCAAATCTTTTAAAGCAGGTTTTCTCAGGGAAAAAAATTAATAAGTTTCATGAAAATGGCTCTAATGGACACAGAAGGTGTCAGCCATTCATTGTTTTGGCTGGGAAAACTCATAAACCCAAGTTGTGATTTGGGCAAAATATAGCTGTACCATTTATTTAGTTTACTTGTGTTAACATACTATTGTCTCACTTCTCTTGTTTTGTTTGAAATAGAGGCTTGATTTTTTCATTGATTTTTTTCACTGTAAGATAATTCTATCTAGCTTTTTCATCCAGTGCAAACATCACTAATATTATAATAAGATCTTCTTCTTTAGTCCTCACATGTTAACTAAGTTCCAGGTTTAGCTTGCCCTCAATCTTAGAACAAAGCAATTTAACCAAAGCACATTCTTAATAATTTAATCTTCGGTCTTCTAGTTTACAGACAATTTATATATAAATGATTCTTCTCCCAACACTATTGTTTTCTATTTAACTAAATATTAGTGGCACTACTGTGTAAAATATTTATTCAAAAAGCAATTAACAGGGTTTCCCTGGTGTCTCAGTCATAAAGACTCTGTCTGCTGATACGCGAGACATGGGTTTGATCCCTGATCCAAGATCCCACATGCTCCTCAGCAACTAAGCCCGAGCACCACAACTACTGAGCCTATGCTCTAGAGCCCAAGAACCGCAACTAATAAGAGAAGCCCCCACAATGAGAAACTCATGCACCGCAACTAGAGTAGCCCCTGCTCCCAGGAACTAGAGATAAGCCCACGCAGCATCGAAAACCCAGCAAAGCCAAAAATAAATAAATTAAAATAAATTTAAAAAAAAAAACACACACATAAAAAGCAGTAACAGTAAGTTACTAACATTACATGTCAATCATTATGTGTCCTACTAGCACTTCACTAAACATTTTACAAGGGATTATTTCATCAATCCTGCTACATCCTAAGAAGTAAATATTATCCCCATTGTAGGAAGAAGGAAACTGACTCATATCTGCTAAGTAATTAGCCAAAGGTCATACAGCTAAAGATGGTACAGCTAAGAGTCACAGCCAGGCAGTGGGTTCCAGAGGCAATGCTTTTAAACGCTATGAATTACTACCTGCTAGTCCATAATGCTATAGAGAGACCTACTTTTTTTCTTGAACTTATCCTTTTCCAGTGGTGACTTTACAGGTTGATTAATATTAACACACAAAAATACAAACAAATGTATGAATATGAACTAACAAGTACACTTAATTAAAAATGTACTCATGCTGTGAATGCTGTTCGAATGCAATAAAAAGTAAATTTATTTTGTACAACTACTGGAGCAGTTAAAAACTGAAAAGATCAAAACTCTTAATTGCTTTTATTTAGCAACTTGTGCTCATGAACACTAATAACATTTTCCAGCTCACATTTTATTTCTTTCCTTTACTGGCTTAAATAATTGAAAACTGGATGACAGGTTTGGCTTTTGCCTTTTTATTGGGTAAAAAATCTTACAATTACATAGTATAGTTTACCTCAACTGGCGTAACAGCACAGATTTAAAGCAACTGATTGTTATTTTAGACCAACTTTAATTAAAAATCTGTTGTTTCTTGTTCAAAGACTCCTTTCCTCAATCTATGCTGATTGACCAGACTCTCAAAGTTTGTCACCTCTGGGCTTGCCTTTTGGAGAAAGTATTTTAAAATTCAGGCATAACCAATAATATATTCTTCCTGCGGTCCAAGACATCTTTTCATATTTCTCGCCATGACAAAACCCAATAAAGCACTCTAGAAATAAAAAGGTATCATAAATATCACTTTTTGTTGCTGTTGTTCAGTCGCTAAGTTATGTCCAACTCTGCAACCCCACAAACTGCAGCACTCCAGGCTCCCCTGTCCTCCACTGTCGCCTAGTATTTGCTCAGATTCAGTCCACTGAGTCACTCATCCAACCATCTCATCCTCTGTCGTCCCCTTCTTCTCCTGCCCTCAATCTCTCCCAGCATCAGGGTCTTTTCCAATGAGTCAGCTCTTCACATCAGGTGGCCAAAGTATTATAGCTTCAGCATCAGGCCTTCCAATGAATATTCAGGGCTGATTTCCTTCAGAATTGACTGGTTTGATCTTCCAGCTGCCCAAAGAACTCTCAAAGGTGTTCTCCAGCACAACAGTTCAAAAGCATCAATTCCTTAGTGCTCAGCCTTCTTTATGGTCCAACTCTCACATCCATACATGACTACTGGAAAAAAAAAAACATAGCTTTGACTATACAGACCTTTGTCGATAAAGTGATGCCTCTGGTTTTTAACACACTAAGCTTGTCATAGCTTTCCTTCCAGGGAGCAAGGGTCTTTTAATTTTGTGGCTGCAGTCACTGCCCTCAGTGACTTTGGAGCCCAAGAAAAGAAAATCTGTCACTGTTTCCACTTTCCCCCTTCTATTTGCCATGAAGTGATGGCACTGTATGCCATGATCTTGGTTTTGAATGCTGAGCTGTAAGCTAGCTTTTTCACTCTCTTCTTTCACCCTCATCAAGAAGCTCTTTAGCTCCTCTTCACTCTCTGCCATTAGAGTGGTATCATCTGCATATTTGAGGTTGTTGATATTTCTCCTAGCACTTAAAAAGATATGAACTAAATACCACAAGGTTTCCCCCATAGCTCAGTCGGTAAAGCATCTGCCTGCAATACAGGAGACCTGGGTTTGATTCCTGTGGCAGGAAGATCCTCTGGAGAAGGAAATGGCAACCCACTCCAGTATTCTTGCCTGGAGAATCCCATGGACAGAGGAGCCTGGCAGGTTACAATCCATGGGATCGTTAAGAGTTAGACACGACTTAGTGACTAAACCACCACCACCAGAGACCACAGGAGACTGGAAGACAGGACTCTCCAGATGAGGCAATCAAGAGAGGCTTCACTGAGAAGGTGGTGTTTATGGCAGGTTTTCAATGAGCATGACTAAATTCAAACAGACTGGAGGGAAGGGGATATTTCAAACAAATGGACTGTGCCTGGAAACATACTCCAGCCAGCTGGAAAGTAAAGGTGTTTAGAAAGTAAATCTGAGATGAATGGGGGACAGGGCATGCTAAACCTGGACTGTCAAATGGAGGTTCTGAAATTCTCTTTGATAAATCTTAAGGAGTCACAGAATATTCTGAACCATTCAGTCTTAAACCAGACAGTGAACTTGAAAAACTAATACAGTAATCAAGAATAGAATGGAATCCAGGGATGTTTACTATAAAATTACTGGCTAGAAAAGTGGTCACTGGTATTGAGGATCTTGAAGAACAATAACGACACGTTGTAGACATATAGCTCATGTCCTTACAGCCTTGGGAGTTAGAACAATGCCTTAAGAGGTCACCAGACTGCACTAATGAAGGTGAACAGCAGCAGCTGGTGTCAGTAAACAGAATGCAGAGAGGAACTGCTGAAAAATCACATACCCAGGACTCAGCCCTTGGGAGCAAAGGTTTGTCAACATCTCCCCATCTTAAGTCAGAGGCAGCAAGGAAACCAACCTCCCTGAAGAGGGCTCAGGGAGGAAGACCAGTGTCATCAGAGGGTTCACTTTCAATAGGGGAGCAAGTAGGAATAATGACGCCCAGATTGGGTAAGCAATGAAACAAGCATTCCTTGGGACCAGTGAAAAGACCAGTAGGTGGGAAGGCCATATATGAGTGACCTAGACAGGGTTAGGATGAAGTTCAGTAGCAAGTAAGTTAGAGGAGGGAATGGCAGGCCATGTGATTCCACAAAATACTCCTAAAAAATATAACAGTTCAGTTCAGTCACTCAGTCGTGTCCGACTCTTTGTGACTCCATGGACTGCAGCATGCCAGGCTTCCCAGTCTTTCACCAACTCCCAGAGCTTGCTAAAACTCATATCCATCAAGTGGGTGATGCCATCCAACCATCTCATCCTCTGTTGCCCCTTCTCCTCCTGCCTTCAATCTTTCCCAGTATAGGGTCTTTTCCAAGGAGTCAGTTCTTCACATCAAGTGGACAAAGTATTGCCGTTTCAGCTTCAACATCAGTCCTTCCAATGAATATTCAGGACTGATTTCCTTCAGGATGGACTGGTTGGATCTCCTTGCAGTCCAAGGGACTTTCAAGAGTCTTCCACAACACCACAGTTTCAAAGCATCGATTCTTGGCGCTCATCTTTCTTTATAGTCCAACTCTCACATCTATACATGACTACTGGAAAACCCATAGCTTTGACTAGACAGACCTTTCTTGGCAAAGTAATGTCTCTGCTTTTTAATATGCTGTCTAGGTTGGTCATAGCTTTTCTTCAAAGGAGCAGGCGTCTTTTAATTTCATGGCTGCAGTCACCATCTGCAGTGATTTTGGAGTTCAGAAAAATAAAGGCCAAAAAAATAAAGTCACAATCATAGCTCTATCACCAGGATGGTTAGCTAATCTTCTGGTGGTGAGTATAAAATGATTCCATCTGGTTCCTTGCACAGTAAAAAATCTTTGGTTGAATTTAGACTTTAAATGGTCCTAAGAACTGAATAAAAGGATCATGCACCTCCACATCCTAAGTAATTCCAATAAACACATTGACTATATAGAAAAGAAGAAAAGAAAGGCAATTAACTACCCTTTTTTCTCATGATGACCGAAGTCATCAAAATCATACTATTTCCAAAACTAAGAGAAAAATAAAAACAAGCAAACAAACAAAAACACTACTTTTAGGTCAGCTTGTTTTGTTGCAGCCTGAAGTACATGGCTGGTCTGAGAGGGTGTGGAGAAAAGGGAACCCTCTTACACTGTTGGTGGGAATGCAAATTAGTACAGCCACTATGGAGAACAGTGTGGAGATTCCTTTAAAAATTGCAAATAGAAATGCCTTATGATCCAGCGATCCCACTGCTGGGCATACACACCAAGGAAACCAGAATCGAAAGAGACACGTGTACCCCAATGTTCATTGCGGCACTGTTTATAATAGCCAGGACATGGAAGCAACCTAGATGCCATCAGCAGATGAATGGATAAGAAAGGCTGTGGTACATATACACAATGGAGTATTACTCAGCTATTAAAAAGAATACATTTGAATCAGTTCTAATGAGGTGGATGACGCTGGAGCCGATTATACAGAGTGAAGTAAGCCAGAAAGAAAAACACCAATACAGTATACTTACACATATATATGGAATTTAGAATGATGGTAATGATAAACCTGTACACAAGACAGCAAAAGAGACACAGATGTA